>JARKHS020026193.1:0-65000 GCA_030143305.2 Amblyomma americanum | reverse complement strand
TTCGTACAGCGCCTAATATAAAATGTGGAAAGGCACGCTGTTGTTACGCTCCTGAAACTGGAATAACAAGCCTGCATAAAGATGCAGTTTAAAATATTTATTTCCCTGTTTTCAGTTATTCAATTAACCAAGCGAAAAGACAAAATAATTATAGAAAATGTAGTTGCTTCTGTAGGCTTGATATTCTAAAGTTCCAGGTATGTAATACAAATGTGCTTTTCTGCATGCCTTAGTTTTAGTGCTCTTTGGGGAGAGACAGAAGCGAAAAAGTTACAAATGATTAAACGCAATAGAAATATAAACAAATTGAAAATCTTGTCTTGAGCTTCACGATTCATTCGTAACTACTGATTTTTTCGTTGTCTCTGAAATTTTCAATTAACGTAGTTTTGACGAAATCGTTACTACAGCTCCTTTTATACTTACCAATTTTGAACTCTCTCCATGTTAAAAGAATAATGGCAAGCTGCCAGCCTTCTGCACTTGCGGCTGCAACACCTTCAGAAAGCTGCGGTTACTGTCGGTATTTTGCTTGGTATATGTGGCAAGCCCTTCATGGGGCTGGTTGTATAGACCCTTTAGATTTAGCGAAGCAGGATAACTTAATTCTGGCAAGGGCCAAGGAGGACGATGCCGATACTACGGCGACCATTAAAGGGCAATCAGCCCCTAGCCAGCAGCACATTAACGCCCGGTTTGTTGACACCGCTGCTAGTTCAGGAAAATGGCAGCAAGTCCGACATACAACACGATTGCAGGATGTGGCTGCTTCATCTAAGGGCGGGCAGCCCGTCTGTCTGCAGTGAAGGCAAAGTCACTAGAAGAAAGGCCGGGACTTTAAGTAGATCTGTCACTGAACTTTGATAGTGATTTGGGATTAAATCGGCAGTTGTATTGCTAAAACTATTAACTTCGGGTCATGCCTGATGAATATAAAACGTGTCCTTTCTTAGCTTTAATACTGAGCGCGCAGCTCACTTCTGTGCTTCTGACGCCGCATTGCCTCAGTGGTTGCGGTACTCGGATGCTGACCGGAAAAAACTCGAGGTCGCTCCCTGCCGCATGTCGGTGGAGGATAGATGCTAATGGCCCGTGCAGTGTGCAATGTTAATGCACGTTACTAAAACCCAGGTGGTCGAAATAATGCGGTGACCACCTCTACGACGTTCCTCATAACCTGAGTAACTTTGAAACGTCAAACCCCCATAAACCAAACCATTTCGGTGTTTCTGTCTGTGTGGAGCTCCAACAGTTCCGGTCAACCTTATCATAGACATGATACACGCACCGCGATATAATTGCTCTGCACTTTCGCATGGAACATTACACACAGGCAAGGAGAACATAATCTAAAATGACGCGGCGGCAACTAACAACCATGAATGACATCATACGGGTACGAGAACACTCACTTATAGAGAAATACCGGCACGATAGCGTAAATAAGCGCCTGGTTTTGTTGTCTAGGAATTGCAGAGATGGCTCGAGTAATCGTAGCGAAATCGAGTCACCAGCCAAGTTTCGTTGCGGTTCCGTCATTTCATATAATGTTGTGCACACACTTGCTGATGCCTAAGGGAATTTGGCCTTCTGTCCTTTGCGTTAAAACAGGCTACGTATGTAGTCTGAATAATTCCTTGTCTGATCCTGTTTTTACAAATTTCGGAAGAATATGTCTTATTCCAGCTTTCTAGGTCACTGGGTCATGGTCGCTGGTAATGCTGCCATGCGCGCGTTTCATTGGCACATTTAATTCTAAAGCTAATTATAAAGGAAA
This sequence comes from Amblyomma americanum, assembly GCA_030143305.2. NCBI lineage: Eukaryota > Metazoa > Arthropoda > Arachnida > Ixodida > Ixodidae > Amblyomma > Amblyomma americanum. Next base: position 63,223 of record JARKHS020026193.1, on the reverse strand, counting down.
CATAAAAAGAAAAAATCTGCCTTATGTTGTGGGCCCAGAAGTCGACAGTTTAAGTGCACGAACCAAGACACAAAAGGCTATAAAACTTTCAGTGGCTGACTGCCTCTGGCGCACTAAGCCCACAGCGGCGATAACTACAGTCGCAAATTTAGAATCGATCTCCACAGAACACGTCGCCCCGACAGTATCGGCTGTTGCTATCGCGGCTAAGAAGAAACTTGCCTATCTGCGCCTGTACTGATAAGATATAAATACAATCTTATAATTGTTCATAGCAAGTTGGCGATAGTTACCTCTAATATTGAAGTGTGCGACGCTAAATGCCATCCTATTTACGGCGGTGCACAGGCAAGGAAGCGCCAGGGAAAATAATTTGTAGGATCATTCGTTCATACATTGCATTCCTTCTTTCTTTTTCTTTGGAAATTTTTGTTAGCTGTTTCTCTTTTTTGTTTTATAAATGCAAGCTTGCCGAGCTTCAAACAAAGCCTACTTTAGAGCCCTGCGTTCCTCGTCTAGCTCAACGCTATACAGCATCGCAGGAGTGAGATAATATACTTATGGCTTATGCTGGACCCAACTGAAGCAAAAGTCCTTTTCAGCGGTAATAGCATCCAATCCCCGCCATGGGTGGCGAGGCCGTTACCGCCTTCGTGACCGCCGTGCGGTTGACAGTATTTCTCGCCCTCCGTTCAACCTCTGCAATGGCCGAATGATGTCTGTTCTACTACTCCTACCCGCAGCGGCGCAGGAAGCCGGCACGGTGATGATCCTAAGCTCCCACAGCACGGTGTCCCTGGAGGACGTGAGGGCCGGCGCTCCGGACTGCATCCTCTGGCAGCAGCTATTCATCTTCGACGACAGCTCCCTCACCGAGTCCCTGGTCAAGAGGGCTTCTGCTCACGGCTACGCGGCCATCGTACTCATCGTGGACTCGCCCGTACCAGGAGACGACACGGGTCGCCACCAGAGCTTGACCCATCTGCCTGGGGGCCTCAGGTTCAAACTTTAAGGTTTATTCGTAGCATAGCACTTATATAAATGTTTAATCGGGAGAAAAAACTATACTGTAGAATGACCAAAAGTTAACCACGCTTTCGCTGGACCACTTTGTCTCAGGTTAGCGCACATGTAAAAGTCGTTTTTATTGCTTGGCTGGACGCTGTCAGTTTTGTAGACTGCTTTTCCTACGGACGGTCTCTAAGAGTGGACTTGTTAAGAAGCTCTGCTTAGCTGACGGGAGAGCTCTTCACAGCGGTAAGAATAAATGAAACCAGCCCTTTGAATTCCAATCCCAATGAATGTAAAACTCGGCTTATATCTTAGTGCCCTGTGTTCTGGGGATTTAAGTGAAGGCGCTATATGCTAGCTATCAAAAATACGCTTGAAAAGTACACCATTTACAGCGGTTATGCGGTGACAACTAAATCTAAACATCTGCATGCATTTTTTTTTTCATATCGCAGCTCAGTCGCTAAACTGTTCACATTTTCTGCAATTAGGTGTTCCTGCCAACATATCAGATAAACACCGTTATCCTAGTTAACTGCTGAGAAATTCGACACAAACGTACCAAATAACACCGATATGTTTCGCCAACAGAACGTTTTGCTAACTTTTGTTTTAATGCAGCATGCGTAAGCATAACTAGCATCGCAAAGAGAAAATGGCGGTGGCTATCTGCAGCCTCCGCCTTCCAGGCGCACCAACTACCAGCCGCCTACCGACCCCCATCCCGCTACTCTTCAGAAGCATTATCTATCACCCGCCCACCCACACAACATTACCCTTCGGAAGCGCCGCCCACCAACAAGCCTTCTACCTTCACTCTTTGCAAGGCCTCACCTTGCTAGAAGCTCACGCGGCAGCAGAACGAAAAAGTGACGGCGAAATCAAATTCAAACTAAGGGGCCTTCTTAACCACATTCTTGAAGCAGAAAATGCGATAGCATTTAGATTATTGTTTATGGTGTCGGAAATAAATGTTTATTGTTCTTGTACTCCTCCCACTAAAACTCCGGTTAGAACCAGTTACATCGCCCTTGTACTGTGCGATATAAACTTTAAGTGCAAAACCAGACGAGAACGGTGAAAGAGACGAGAGACACACGAGTCTCTTTCACCGTTCTCGTCTGGGGTTTTGCGCTTCAAGTTTATATCATGTCCCACCAACAACGCCCAAGCAACCACTTTGCTGAGCCTATACTGAATGCATGAGTCCTCACCTTGTAAAATGTTCGAGCACACTCCAATCGATTATCATTCGAGATTATACTCATCTGGTCAACTAATCCACCTTAATTCATTTTCTGGGTTGCTCCTAGTTACAGAATTATTGGGGTTCTTTTGAGCTTTGGGGGTGAGCCGACTACCAACTTTCGGAAGCCCTCGGATTTTCGAATCAGGCGGTGCCCTATGATTAGCCCACTGATGGTCACGTGGTGTTGACGGCGTCACGACCATCCCATCGTATTCACAAATCGCGGGGTGCCCTCATTACTCCCACAGTGGAGCAGCGGATAAGCGATTCGCCGCTGTCCCGCCAGGCGGCTGCTTGAAACACAGCCACCTGTGCGGCTTGGGGTACCCAGGTTCCTCTTCTCGAGCTTTCGTAAAGCTGATGCGCAGAGCCACGGTGACCGGTGATCTTACAGTCCGGTGGGCAGGTTGTGATGACGTTAAAATATCACGTGACATCTCTCGACCAATTAAGAAATGTCGTGGCAGAGAAGCCGGAATTTTTTTACGAGACGAGAACCTGAATGCTACTGCATTAAAAATAGCCGTCATTCAGGATCACCACCCACCAGCCAACTCTCTACCCCATTTATTCAGGTAGTTGGCTGTCCACCCACCGAACACCACTCGTCAAAAGTGTCGCCCACCCCAATCCACTTTAAAAAATGGCAGTGGCTTAGCTCGGCTATGCCAGGATATACGTAGGGAGAGGTACATTTCTCTAGCTGAGCTTGTTCTGGTCACTGTATGCTTATCAATGAGAGACATTGGGTATACACACCTTTTATCCATTTTGCTTGACAGAGACAAAGACAATCCGATGATCTGTGAAGTAGCATGCAGTGGTCTCAATTTTGTATATACAGTATTCCGATTTGGTAGAGTCTCTTTGGTATACAAGCTCTATTGTAGTTTCCAACTGTGTAGTCTGGACGTGAGGGTCCGAAGCAAAAGTCAGCCTTTTCTTTCACACAGTGACTAAGAGAGGCCTGGTTGCTGTTGAAATCACCCAAAGTCACAGACAACTGTGAAACCGTGCCATAGGCTGGTGTACACGTGGCAACCACATCAATCGTCTGCTTGACAGATGTTCCCGGTGCCACGTAGACTCCTTGGATGATAAGAACGCTTTCCAGAAGCCGAAAACAGCAGGCTTCATCATTGTTCACCGCGATCGAAGGGAGATGTCTGACGGCGGTGATACCTTGTTTCACGTACACACAGACACCAGCGTTATTTGGTTCAAGCCAACTGCAGGCGACAAGCTCAGGATCGGAAGAATTAATCTTCTCTTGTCTAAACCGCCGTTTAGTAGCGGCTAGACTCCCCTTTTCTGCGTGCATGTTAAACGTTGTGATACAGACGCCCACTCCATCTCCGCCTCCTATACGCAATGCTCCGCATGCGACGTGCGGTTCGGTTGATGGAGCGGCGTGCGGCAAGGCGGCGACGAAGAACGCGGCGCAGCCAGCGCAGCTCTGGAGTCTCTCTGGTTACTATGTTATCGGCGCATGCGCACAACTGCTCAACCACTAGAAGTCACGCTCGGCTCCGACGGTGGAGCGGGCGCGCGGAAGGATGCGTGCGGCCGCGGCGACGGTGAAGCGCTCGCCACACCTTACTCCTCTCCAGTTGCTATGGTAAAGGCGCATGCGCACAACTTGTCTCTCCCATGGACCGCGAAATTCTCGATTGCTAGCACCCCAGGGTAGCTCTTGCTACAAAAATTGTTTCGCATCGGTGAAGCTTCCTATTAGAGTAAGAGCATTCATTAGAGCTCAGGAAGGTATTATTTGGTGGTTAATCCAACTGTTTTGCCAGAATTGTGCGTCACATGTCTGATATTCCCGATATTTGCTTCGTTAAGAAATTTTCAAATAATATTTCCGCTCATTTTTTTCTATTATATGTCGAATTTTAGTTAGACACTGAGCGGAATGTCAGTGGCCCCTCGACAGCCCAAATGATGAATTTCGACAACGTGTTCCGTTACAAGAAATTCGCTAAATTCGCTGTCTTTGTGGCACTTCCAGTTTCGCAAATCTGCTGACTTCGCTCAAGGACAGCAAGAGCAGTACAGAGAAAAACTGTCATGCACTCAAGGGATACAGCCACTCTTGCGGATCTCGAATGGTCGTGCAGCATCTCGGAGCTGCCCGTAGTAGACAATGGTGTTCTCACCGGTGAGTGGCAGATTTCAAGAGCATTCACAACACATGAAATTACATTTCTTCCAATAGCTGTCATGCTAAAGTAACCTAGCAGTAGAACTGTTAAGCCACGTGTTTTGTTACTTAGATTGACTGAATAAGTTTTCAGAGTATCGCGATGTATACCTCTCCACGCCAACGGATTTGGAAGCTTCATGACCGCCCCTGCCTGAAGTTCCCAGCACTGCAGTCGTATCCGTGGTTCCCTGTGTACCCGCTTTATCAACGTCATCATCATCATCATCATCAACCTGACTACGGACAATGCAGAGCAAAGGCCTCTCCCATTTCTCTCCAATTAAACCTGTCCTTGGGCAGTTGCGGCCACCGTATCCCAGCAAACTTCTTGATAGACAGTTATAGCATATCGTTACCAACATGAACTGGTGGGCGAGTTGGTCAGACATGGTTCTTGTAAACCAGCGCAACGGCTCGAAGCCAAACAGAAACGGACAAAACACAGCGCTGAACCAACAGCAGAATAGTTTTATTCAGGGCACCAAGCAGTGGTTAAATACACGCTGGTAACGCAGAATAACGGAAAAACAGAGAAAACAAGAAAAAATAATAAAAATATCGTTTCACAGCCTAATCATTATGATTGTGCGAAAGCTTCGCCGAAGCACGTAATCTATGACATTAGGTATCCGTGTTCTTCTTCTGAGATTGCAACAGAAGGGATGCTTATGCATTGCGTACCTATCCTCATGATTTCTGATGCCTCAATTGTCTCCCTGGTGAGCTGGTCTTTGCTTTTTGCTACAGTTTTACTGCTCATGAACACTGGGCGGCATGAGGAATCACGACAGTGAATCCCGATATGGCGGACGGCATTCTTCACATTATTGTTGTGCTCCTTAATTATTTCATTTAAACACCGACCAGTTTGGCCAACGTGTGACCGACCACAAGACAGAGGAATTAAATATACCAAGTTGTCTTGGCACTGAACATATTTCTTCTCATGCTTCTTCGTGCACACAGGAACATCGCGACGTGTTTTGTTTGGCCGATTTACACACGCACATAAGGTCCTCAATTTTACAGGGGCTGAGAACACAACATCTACTCCAGCTCATTTTCCTATTCTTTTCAAATTGTGCGATAAAACATGAATGTAAGGAATTACGGATACGTTTTTTCCTCGGCTGACTTGGTTGGCAGTACCGCCAAGTTTCAACTTCTTCAACATTCCCTCCGCCACCGAAGTTAACATGTGAAGCTGGTATCCTGTAATACCCGCTTCACATGTTAACTTCGGTGGCTTTTGGACATCTGAGGGAGGCGAGCAGTTGCTCTTTAGCAAACATTTGTTGCTGCTACGAGTTCCTAACCTCCTCATAAACCAGTGTACCGAAATTGGCGGTTTGCATACCGTCACATCTCCGCCGACGCTCTGATATGTGCTCTAACCTCTCCATAAACCAGCGTATCGAAATTGCTAGTTTGCTGACTGTCACATCATCACCGACGCTCTGATATGTGTCCTAACCTCCCCATAAACCAGTGCATCGAAATTGCCGGATTTCAGACTGTCACACCACCACCGACACTCTGATATGTGCTCAGAGCTGCAAAATGCATCAATATAGATTTGTTTCTAACTTCGGAACACCTGCTTAATGGTCGCTGCAGGAGCTTCTTATGTAAACTTTCTCCAGACCTACGGGCCGGTGCTTGAAGCCCGGAGCCTAGTACAGGTAGGTAGGTAGGTAAACTTTAATAAAATCGAAGGAAAGTTTCTTGAGGCTTGTGGGTGACGTCCTCATTCCGGGGCTTTACTGGCTTGAGCCGTCAGACGGACCAGTTTTATGAGGGCTCTTCGGTCCTCGATACGATTTCTGGTCAGCATCGCCTCCCACCGCTCAAATGACGTGTACTGCGTCTGTAAGTGGAACCTAGTACACAATATGGTGACGGCCCTGGATGTTCTAGTTAAAAGGTGTACACATTAGATGCACAAGCTTCAGGTCTCCAGTTCAGCAGAGCCTCGTGGAACAGCAGGCGGGTAGCAATTTCATAACAAAGCAGCCCTAACAGTTACCATCCACGACTGAGCAACAATAAGGGTGCAAATAGAGACGCACTGCTCGCTCAGAATCTTTGCAGAGTGCAAATACGTCGTACACCTATGCTCTAGACCGAGGCACCGCGTGTCCGAGAAAGCCACTCCGCCAGTTAATGTAACCAAGACGGTTAGAAGATGTTAGGCTGAGAGCGAATCAGTCTGCAACCAGACATGTATAAAATGCTAGTCCAAAGAATCGCCCCCCACCTCCTCGTCGAATCAATGTCGCCCCTCAATCGGTTAGCCTGCAATCAAGAAATTTAAATTTCCGATTTCAATCGGCAATGAGCCCAAAAGATAAGTAATATTACCATCGTAAATTTTTCTTCCTCCAACTCGATGCTGTGGGAGCACCCAAGCAGCCGCAGACAGCTTGAGAGTGCCGGGGAGCCATATATAAAATCGTGGACGACAGCTGAGTAGAAAGCTTAGTCGAATTTTTAATGGTCCAATGTGATAAGTCTATGCCATATGACCTGAGAAGGTAGAGGACAATATTCTGTTCATCAACAATTCCTATGGCGCTAGTGGCCACTAGAAAAGGATGAGATGGACGAGAGTTTGAGCCACGGCCTCCGAAAACAGGCATACATGATGGGTTTGCTAAGCCCTGTCGCGGCGCGCAACCTCGAAGGCTGCACATATGCGCACTTTAAATTCCTTCACACACATGGTGCTGAACCACATGGAGCTGAAGGGCGATGCTGAATCTCTCATTTCCGCACAGACCAATCGCGGCAGAACACTGTGCGGTGTTGGTATGGGCATTCCTCGTTAAACAGCAGCACAGATAAACTACAGTGGACCGTATTTCAACTTGTTGCCAATTATTCTAAAACTTTAGAAAGAAATCGACTCGGTTTTGAATAATTTTGAACACTCAGGACTTTATTCGTTTACGGAATCGAATACGATAATATTCGATTCAATACTCGTAAATATCGAAAATTCGAACACCCCTCCAATACATTTTACATGAATTATTTATTCTTCGCTGCAGTGGTCTTACCTCTCAAACAGGCTGAGACAGCGGCCCTTGAAAGGAGGAAAAGGCTATCAGCTACTACATTTTTTTTTTTGCCCGTCCAGTTTACAGCCTACGCGCACGGGCTCGGACTTCAATTTTGAAGTCTGTATATTGACCCGACATTGTATTTGTGTCGCAGAGGCTATTCAAGCAACGCGACGACCTTGCAGTGCCAAGAACGGAGAAAAGAGCACTTCGAGCTTTTACGAAACCGCCTTACTGGCCATGCACAACTACAGCTGGTATGAAAAATCGCAGTTTCGAAACGATAAGGATTCCAGGAAACACAGCGCATAACGCATAATTCTAACAACCCGTATGTACCAGAGTTTGGTTACCCCTACATGGCACCTGTTGACATTACACTTGATGGCTTAGTAAACCTGATAAATAACGTTAAAGTATCCTCTTCCTCTGGTGTTGATGAAATTAATTCATAAATACTAAAGATACCATTTCTGTCTGCAGCATCATATTTCTACATATCTTTAAGTAGTCAATATTTAGGGGTGGGCTCCCTAACGATTACAAAATAGGAAAGGTCGTACCTGTTTTAAAAAGTAGCAACAAACACTGGCACGAAAACTACCGCCCCATCTCATTTACCTGCATCTGTTGCAAGATGCTTGAACACATTTTCGCATCACACATCTGCAATCACTGGAATCTAGTCTTTTTTTTTTCTCTAAGCAGCATGGTTTCAGTAAAGGCTTTTCCTGTGAGACGCACTTATTTAAGTTTACTACCGACCTACACTTCAATATGAACAGTAACTTAAAAATAACCTTACACCTTTCTAGACTTTGCCAAAGCATTTGATCGGGTAGCACATTGCCGACTGATATCTAAACTTTCTGCGCTCAAATTAGATTCTTTAACTTTGTCATGGGTCCGTAAATTTCTGTCTAATCGCCAGCAGTTCACCGTTGTCAATAATTATTCCTCTCCTCTCTCCGACGTTACATCGGGCGTGCCGCAAGGTAGCGTCCTCGGTCCATTACTCTTCTTAATTTACATTAATGACCTGACCGTAAATATCTCATCTGGGTACGCATATTTGCTACCGACTGCATTATTTATCTACCAATAAAAAGCACCAATGACCACCTTGCACTTCAAAGTGACCTCGATTGCATTAACGACTGGTGTAAAACGTGGCTAATGACTAAACATTTCGAAGTGTAAGATAATTTCTTTTAGCCGAAAATCAGTCACTTGGCAATTTCCATACCACAATAATAACGACACATTGGCTCGGACTACGAAGTATAAGTATCTAGGCCTCCATCTATCGCCAAATCTTTCTTGGGCTGAACACATAACCACCACTTTCGCTAATGCTTGCCGGTCGCTGGTTTTGCTTCGCCGTAACGGGCAATGCACTACCCTCTCACGTGCGTAAACAAGCCTGCATTACTTTTCTCAGACCGCAGCTAGAGTACGCTTCATCCATCTGGTTGCCTCATCAGAAATATCTAATAGAGAATTTGGAAGCTGTCCAGAATAGGGCTTGTCGTTTCATTTCGCAAAAAATACAGTTATCAGTCCAGTGTATCCCAACTAAAGATTGAACTTGCGCTTCACCCGTTGCGAATTCGTCACGATATTGCCCTTTTATCTATCTTTCACAAATACGTCCATGCCACTGATTCACCGCCAGCACATCTACAATGTCCCTCCCACTTATCACATAGATTATATAATAACTACAGCTATGCCCCCATTTATGGCAATACACATGATATCAACCTCTCATCACTCCCGCGTGCCATCCGTCTCTGGAACGATCTTCCGGACTACATCGCCCTGCAGGGTAATCATGACTTCTTTCGCAAACATCTACACAAGCACTTCATTGATAACGCTTAGCGCGCCATTTACATAGTCATGATTCATGTAACTTCATTTTCAGCTGCTTGAGGCTATTGCTTCTTTGGTTTTGTTGATGCGCAGCTTTCCTCAAGTATGCCTGATATGCTTCTCTTTGCTTTTGTATAACTCTTAGTGCCTTTCCCCTATTTTTGCTCTATGACGCATAGTTGTTTTTTTTTACTTTTATCACATTTTGTTAATTGCGATTTGTTATCTGAACTCACTCGTTCTTTTGTGTTTTGCTGTACTTTTACAATGTTCTTTGATTTCATACCTATTTTACACACACTTATGTATTTTACTCCGCTTACACAATGCCTCTCTGGAGGCCTCTAAGGTATCTGTAAATAAATAAATAAATTAACCCTAAACAGAACCTTGGGTGGTGGACTGGACTGGGAAATTATGGCTGCAACTATACACGTTATTGGCTGCAACTAATCAGTTTTTCCTATATTTTTCTGCTCACAGTAAAGCTGTGAGAACGTCGCACCGCTCTGTCGCAGCTCTGAGAACATGCTTTTCTACCACCATCCGCTGCAAATCTAGAGCAGTGCATGCGAAATGCACTTACGCCGCCTTCCATTGACGATGTGCTCGGATTTGCTTGAGTTCACATGGTAATGGCTCACAGTCGCATCGCGATGGCTCCTGGCTTTCTTGTGCACCGTACGGAAAATATGCGGGGAGGGGACTGTCCCCTTTCAGGTGCCACTTCCTTCATTGTCACGCAGATTCAAGAAAATCAACAGACGGCTTGAATGAGAGAAGGTCCTCTGAAGGGAAAATACGCGTTTTTCATGACTGATATCCGACTACAGTTCGTTCAAGCTGGGGAAGAGCTTCCACTACGATAACAAAATTGGTTTTTGAGCAGAGGAAATGAGGCAGCAACTGTCTCGCATATATCGGCGGACACCCGAACCACGCCATAATAATAATAATAATTGGTTATCCGAACCACGCCATAAGGGAACGGATAATGGAGGGAGTGAAAGAAGAAATGAAGAAAGAGGTGCCGTAGTGGAGGGCTCCGGAATAATTCCGACCACCTGGGGATCTTCAAAGTGCACTGACATTGCACAGCACACGGGCGCCTTTGCATTTCGCCTCCATCGAAACGCGGCCGCCGCGACAGAGTTACAACAGATATTTCTTTTTATGAAAAGGAGAATGACACTTTAGATTGCTTCAATTGTGAGAATGGCTTGAGTTGTCGAACGACGTTTGTGGTAAACTCGGAAACAAGGCTAAAATAATGGGCTGTCTTGAATCACTTTTTGACAGACCCGTCTTGGTAGGCAGTGAAATAGGCCACCTTATGGAGTATATGCGATGTATAAAGCAGGAGTTGCAAAAAATCACAAATAGTGATTTACTGTTTCGTGACCGCACCCTTTCATCTCTTTCCAGGTTGCCCTGATGTTCACGACCTTTGTGGAGACTTCGTCGTGCATCAAGAACACTACTTGCGGCCGCTGGGTGGCGCTGTGTCGCGGAAACGTACGTGGAACAATGGAAGCTAATTGGACGTTCAGAGCACAAAAAAACAGTAAAACTTAATTGTGGAGGCTCACTTTCTCGGTTTAAAAAAAGTATAAATCATGTTTAGAAACTAAATGGTATGTTCAACAAGGCAGAAAACGAGAACATGTAATGAAAATGCAGGAATCCCAATCGCAGTCAACTGGAATCCCAGGTAGCACATTACAGCGGGCGAATGTTAGAAATCTGTTGGCAAAGCATGGCCCTAAATAGGCCCAGAGTTCTCAATGAAAATCTGCTACTGGCTGAACCACTCATTAACGCATCCAATGATGACCCTGGTTGTCCGTCGCATTTCCAGTATGCCAGTATCTTCCAGTATGCCGCCATCAATTCACAGCTATCATGGGCCAGGCTAGCTGCAGAATTCTCCCAATATTTGCTATTGATGGCTGTGCCGTCTTTGAAGCATGTCTATAATAGGCCGGTTTAACCAGAGGTCATTTAATGTTTGCCAGAGCTTGCTATGCCATTCTATAAAGCTGTCTTATTGGCCTAGCATTGCCGTCACTCATCCTGCGTAAAACGTATGCTGCAAACACTGCCCAACCTTGTGCCATCTGCTAAAACAGCATGGCAACGTTCAATATTACAACAGAGAGAGAGAGTTTATAATTTTTCGAATTCGCAAACACTGACTTACCCCTCCGTGTCGCCCTCATCCCAGCGATAGCTGGTCGTGGCCGGCACAGTACCATGCCCCTTTCGGTGACTCCTGCCCCTTCTGTCCCGCTCCTGTCTGCGAGGCGGACACAAAAGACTTGCTCTGGACCTGCCCTTCTTTGCATGCTATCCGGCAGCAACACCTATTCCGATACAGACCGCCACGGGCCGTCCACTAGATGTATAAAAATGGATTTTTGGACCGCAGCACCGGATGTTACTGGATTTTCTTCGACCTTCTTTACCTATATTTGTAAATACCTTATGCCAGCAGGCACACTGTCGCAATAAAGAAACTGACTTGAGCTCTCTGTAAGAGTTGTGAGGCCCGTATAAACCTGTCTAATCGAAGTTTAAGTATAATTGGCAGGTATACGTTGCCAAAGTAGATGTTTCACGTTGTATCCTTAAGACCAAAAGACATGTTCTTGTAGCACATTACAGCACTCGAGCAGTACTAGAGTAGTAGCGCTCTGCTATTACTATACTAATACTACTGCAATTCTATCAAAATACCAGTGCTACACGGACCTTTAAGTGGCATTTGAGTCAAATTGGGGCATTTGAGTCGACACTTCGAATGGTATTCGGACCAAACGGAGTTCTAAGGTGCTTCACAACAATTTCCAAACGCAATCGGAAGCATTCCAAACGCATTCGCTCGCTGTATAGCAATGGTACTGCTGCCGTCGAGTTCTGTTTTTGTCCGTTCGCTGATTTTGAGTGGCACAACGACGTGACGACGACATTGTTAGTGGCCAGTGCACTGTGCATATTCCACCACAGAGGAACCGGTCCATCTCGAAGCTGTACGTTTTTCACGTCAAATCTTTCGGGCGCCGGACACAATGCTTTTCCTGCGGCTTTGCAACAATACTGTGACGCTTCCGGGCTTCCCATACCCTTGTTTCTTATAGGCATTGCCTTCTATATACAGAGATGCAAAGATGCAAAAAGTTACACAGACGAACGCCGACTCACTACTAACGATATTCTATTAAGAAAAATAAATTTAAATTAAGGAGTTACGTGCTTTCGAAGAGCCTAGTGCACGAAAGGGAAAGAGGGGAAAGGGGCTGATTTAATAGGGGCTTCAACACGTGGCTGGTGAAATAGCTTGAGAAAAACTCCGGGAAGGTGGTCTGCGCATGCGTACTAGGCTCTGTATGGTCACATAATTCTTCTGTATTAATTTGTTTTTCTTATTTAAAAAATTATCAGTTGTGAGTCAGCGCTTGTCTGTCTTAATTATTCGTTTGTCATTCGTTCTGTTTTCGCGCTGTTCCATTAGCAATGAATCAACTAGAAGTGTTGTCTTCGGCGGGATTTGGTTGTACAGATTACAGAAGGCCAACACAGAGCGAGCACTTTTCCTTTTCCCCGTGGAATTAAGAAAGGCTGGCCGCTTAAGGCATATTTCCCTTCTTGGGCATTTTAATTTTTTACATGCGCTTTGTGTTGCCTCCTCTCTATTTAAATAGGGCGCGATATTGAAGGAGCCAGGTTCAATGATTCAACAGATCGGAGTACCGTGGCCGCTTGTTGTTTATGGTAGCTTGTGCTCATTGGTTAATTAGAGGTGATGTGAAAAGGGGCAAACAGAGCGGTGCACGGAGAGCTCTTGAATCGAAACAAACCGGAGCCCCACGAGGCAGTACGTCGAGAGGTGTACTCGAAAACTGTGTGCAAACATAAATATGTAATTATAATACGCTTGCATCGTTCACACCCCGCCATCTATGCCCCTCAGAGTTCCCGAAAAAAATTTCCAATGACTCTAAGGCTGCATTCAACGTGCTGCCACCTATGCTCTGAAACAGAACACTACACAGCAGGCAGCTTGTATTGCGGCCGCAGAGCGGCGTTGTTTGTCCACTCTCGCTCTTTCTGCAAAGTTGCCACAATGTGAACGGCTTCTTTCTGTTACTAAACACGTGCGAACGATGCAGCGGAAACCTCAAAGGAACGATCGTGGATTGGTTAAAGGGGGGAAGGGTCAAAGCGGTAGAAGAGAGGAGGTCTCCGCTCAACTACGCCTTCATATCTTAATACAGTTGCCATCTACAGCAGAACTATCAATGTCTAGTGATAGAAACAAGTATTACTCACCGCTCTTTCTGCTTCTGTCCTGTCTGCGATTGCGGGGGTTTTACATCGCGGAGCTCCGATATCAGGCAGCCCCAGTCAGGCAGCAGCAGTTATCTCTCTCGGCAGTGTCCACATCACCGACTCCCAACCCCTGGCCGCTGTTTGCCTAGGATCTCTCAGGCCTATCGCAAGCACCGTTTCCCCGCAGGCTTGTCGACCCGCCCCGACTGGTCCGCTTCACAACGACGGAGTGAGTACTGAAAAGGTTTCCTGAGGTTGTCTGCGCAAACGGGATGACCCCGGTGCTTCTCCCTTGGTTCACCTTAGAAGTTCAGTTGGTGCAGGAGCTTGAATGTATTGCTTTGGGTCGGTTTCGAAATCATCCATGCCCCACTAGATGTGATGCGCATTAAGAGAATAAATTCACCCAAATTTGTGCCATTTAGGCCGCAGTGGTAAGTTGGCTACTCAAATATGCCGCTCATAGAACGCAGATCTACTCAGCCAGGTGTGCTGCAGAAATTACATGTGAATTGCAGTTTTTACCCTAGACGATGCTGCACCTTCATATGTTAAGGTGGCATATGTACACTGAAGGGCACCAGTCTGCGGAATTTCACCTCGTACTGGAGCTGTCACCAGCGCCTTCGACCGACGTGCGACAGGTCCACTAAACATTTCCTTCTCTTCACCTCTAGCTAATCATTATCAACCTGAGCTATTTTCTCCCATCCCCTTTCTTCCAGGTAAGGGTGACAGGCTGCGCAACTTCCCGCAGAATCAACCAAGAAAGGAAATGCGGTTTTGTGCATGAGGGCAGGAGTCCAGCCGAGGGTAGAATTGAATCTGAGATTTGTTGGAAAACTAGCGCTAGCTTCCCACGGCAGAATCACATAAGCAGCAGCACAGGGCGACATAGATTGGGTGTCGTTTGAATTGCAGGAAGCTCAAAGTAATATATATTCTATGAAAAACGCCTCAAGGAGTTGGAAGACTACAGATGGGCAGCTAATGTATTAAATGCTTGTAGAGAAAGAGTGTTCACTCAGAGTGAGGGAAAAGGCATAGAAAGCTTAAACAGTAAGTATTATGTTCCAATCGATAACACCGTTGTATCTGCCGCTAACCGCTTTTCATTCCAAACCGTGTCATTCGAAGTCAGTGTACCCTCCGCACACGCGCACATGATCGCGTCTTCGCTCGTCGAAAAACTCGAATGATCCGCTTGAAGAAACGGTACACTACTCCAGTGCGACGAATTACAGGACCGCCATTGAAAACTTTATTCTGTGATGCCGCCCACCCCTCAAGTAAAAGCTCTGCCCAGGGGCATTTGAGGACTAAATAAATAAATGAAGAGGTTTAAAAGGCAGGCCAAAATAGCAGAAGGTAACAAATGGATTAATTGAATGAAAAAAGCAGACTCTAGACCAGTATAAAAATTGGAAAAAGAAAATTCGGATCGACTAGATTTATAATAAATTGAAGAGCCGGAGACCAACTCTTTGCAGAGGGATCACGGTTTGTTAGTACTCGTAGGTTCAAGAAGGAATTTATCCAAGGGTGACACATGTGCAGTTGGTGGCTAACTCGTAGAAATAGGTCTACATATTTTAACAGAATGTGGAAATATCGGCACAGTTACGTTCCCTGAGGCCCTAGTCTTTCAGATACCAAAAGTAATTTGAATGAAACTGTGGTAGACCTTAGCGAAAAGCGATTGAAAGATTGGTGGCTTACAAGCAGGGCGCTGAAGTAAGGTAAAACGTCATGAGGATCCATATTGCACAAAATTCAAGGGACACAACACCAGCGCTAAACTTCCACTAAACGATCTTTATTTGGCGCTGACATCTTATAAAGGTCACGTATGTTGTGTCCCTTGAACCTTGTGCGCTATGGATCCTCATGTTGACTTCCCACTAGCCCGAACCCTCACCCTTCTAATGAAAAAAAAAAACAGTATTAAACACTAGTCAAGTGTAAGTAAAACTCTTGCTTGGGCTACATGGTTCATCCTTGAAGATGCAATGAAAACGGCGCGACATCGAGGAGACACTTGTGCAAGAGAGGGCATGAAAGACACAAATTTTACAGAAAGTGGCACTAACGGGAAGTGCGCGAAATAAGAAAAAAGACAACGAGGACAAAAGTAGAACACAAACGACAGGACCGGAAACAATCGGACTTGAGTATTTTGTATACGCGTCTGACGTGTAGTGAAGATGGCTCCAAAACGTCGAAGGTAAACTGTACTTCCAATGGCACAAGTTTTCTTCTCAAGCAGTTCGACTCTACTCGGGACTGGCAGGTTGAGACGGCGATCAGGTCAGCACAGAAAATGACTGGATCGGAGCGGAAACTTCGATGAATAAAAGGGCCAAATGTAGAAGAAATGTGCTCAAGCAAAACTCTTGCTTGCATAGTTGATTCATGCTTGAAGATGCAATGAAAACGGCGCGACGACCGAGGAAAAAAAGTAGAACCAGCACCACTCGGACTTCATCGTTTTGGAGCCATCCTCAGGACACGTCAGGCGCGTATGCAAAATACTCATGTTCGAATGGCTCCGGTCCCTTCCTGTGTGTTCTACTTTTTTCCTCGTTCATGTTGCCGCTTTCATTACATCTTCATGATCAAGCGTAAAAGCTAACAGAATGTTATGTAAAGAGAAAAGGCGAATTTCTAGATAAAAACATTGTTTGAAAGTTTGGCCAGAGTAATGCAAAGAAACAGAAAAAGCGAACACGATGACGCCTGCCACCAACCCGTTTCAAAGGAGAGGCTAACGTCCATCCATCCATGATTTGTCAGAATTCCTCGTCTCCCAGTCTTTGCATCTGCACATTAATGTTGCGTGTACTTCTCTCTGTTTCCCTAGGGGAGAGTCTGCTCGGCACCTTGTTGGTCGCATTGCACAAACTCTGTACGCAACTCAAGACATGAGCGACCCCGCCTTTTAACGAATATGCCAGAGTTCCGTCGCTTTACGACATTTCGCGGATTCCAGCGGGGCATCGACTGGAGGCCGACGCAGTTGGCTGGACTGTCGTTGCCGCCGTCTCTGCAAGCCTGTAGCCTGTGCGGGGGAGTGACAAGAAAGACGGCTCTTCTCCCTTGCTCTCACGTCCTGTGCGTGCACTGCCTGCGAGCGTGCCAGGTTATCCATGAAAGTGCCAGTCCCTGCTGCGTCTTGGACGGCAAACCATTCTCACCCGGACAGCAAGTCATTTGGAAGGAATGCTCTACACAGGATGCTATGTCGCTTAAGGTAAGCTGGCAGTGGCTATGTGAATCAATGCATCATTAGAGCCGTGAATCGTGCAGCCTATCTCCAGCCCACAGCGATCAGTACTCCGGAAGGACGAATTGCTTCCTAGCGTCAATTGTCGTCAAGGTTGTTACTGTCATTCTGAGGTGATCACACTCAAGGATGAGCCGCCGCGGTGGCTGAGTGGTTATGGCGCTCGGCTGCCGGCCCGAAAGACACGGGTTAGATCCCGGCCGCAGCAATCGAATTTCGATGGAGGCGAAATTCTAGAGGCCCGTGTACTGTGCGATGTCAGTGCAAGTTAAAGAACCCCAGGTGGTCGAAATTTCCGGAGCTCTTCACTACGGCGTCTCTCATAGCCTGAGTTGCTTTGGGACGTTAAACCCCTATAAACCAAACCAAACACTCAAGGATGAATGGTGAGGCGGTGAAAAAAAATGAACACACAAAAAAAGCGAAAATTTCAAGGAACTTCATGTGGTATACCTTAAACTGGGGTCACTAGGCACCATACTGAATACACGGGCACGAGCAACCCTGAACGCAGGGAGCAAGCACTGCAGTATTTTGTACTATTGCGACGTCGCTTTTCAGGAATGACGTCTTCACCGAGAGCATTGGGTCTTCGAAGTCCTGATGCCGCAGCCCTCGCTCCTCGCCTCACCACGAATCTATTCAGCGCGCCCCGGGAGAACAATTTCAAGCCTTTTCCTTTCAGGTTTCTTTTTCGCTTCCTTCAATCCACTATCAAAGCGTAGCTGACATGTACACCGAGACTATGAACAGCTGCCATCCTTTTTTTGCAGCAAACAAAAACAGCACAAGTTGTTATTGTGTGCGATGTAAGCGCACGTTAAACATCCCCAGGCGGTCGAAATTATTCCAGTGCCCTCCACTACGGCACCTCTTTCTTCCTTTCATCTTTCACTCCCTCCTCTATCCCTTCCCTTACGGCGCGGTTCAGGTGTTCGCCGATATACGAGAGAGATACTGTGCCATTTCCTTTCCCCAAAAAACAATTATTATTATATTGTTATTGTGGGCAAATTAAGTTTCCTTTCATATATTTACAGTTTGCATTGCCTCTATTATATAACCATTTACGTGGACAGAAAATACTCTATCCCGAACTCCGTTTTTCAAATTATTACGCGCCAATTTAATAATTTGTGAATACTCTTTCTGCTTAATAAATAGTATAACAATCAACAAGACACTGTGGAATGTGTATCGTTAGCCGTCCTTGCTTTCATCAAGAAACGCTTGTAGACTTACTACAGTACAATGCTGTTTCCTTAAAATGATAGCTTACGAAGCAGACACGAGAGAAGGCTGAGACATGAGCGCATGCTTTAGCTTCCATGAAGGTCACTGCGAGATGAAATGCAGGCAGAGTTTTTAACGTTGATTACAGTGTTTTCTTTTCGGCAGCTTAGCGTGTTCCCTTATGTTCCCTCATTCTTGTCTTCTGCTAGGTGATGTGCTGGAACGCAAACCGCGGATGCGACTTCGTAGGACCTCTCGCCAATCTACCAGAGCACTTCGAGCAAGACTGCGCTTTTCATCCTGCGGTTTGCCCGCGGTGTCACGAGACAGTTCTGCTGGCCCACCTCGCAGAACACTACTGGATGGGTTGCACGCCGGCCCTCGTTCGCGGACGACCTTTGGTATGGGATCGATACCCCCGGACAGAAAGCAGCCGCGATGACGTAACGCTTTCCACCCACGACACTTTGGCGAACCTCGAGTCCAGGATGAACGAGCTGGTGGAATATGTCAGAAGCCTAGATGCAAAATCCTCGCTTCTAGATTCCAGCCTCAACGAGGCGACCGGCCTTCTGAGGCGAATGTCTACGCGCTTTCCAGCTTCCCCCCGTGCTGGCCACGGTCATCGTCCTGATTCAGTCCAAGGAGTCGTGGACGTAGAAACGGACGTGCACGTACGAAGGCGTCGAGGATACAGCGACAGTGATGCTGCAAGTTCCTCATCCGCCTTCACAACGGATGCTTCCACGGAAGGGACTAGTCATAGTCACGAATGTCCAAGATCACAGGAAGGTGATATGGACGAACCTTGCCTTCCGCCATCAAGCATCCCTCGACCGTACAGAAGGCAGACGACGCAGTTGACGCGGTGTCTTGTGGACGCACGGGTCAGCGACAGGGAGAGGCGCGCTTTCCTCGTGGTATTCAAGAGGACCAAACCGGAATCTTTGAGCTCTGCTTCTGACTTTCTGCAGCTCTACGACTTGGTCAAGCGCGGCCTTGAACTGTCTATACCTGAGACATGGACGGCAAAAGTGGAACTAAACAGTGATGGATGCTACATGAAGATAGTCGTCTTGGAAGAGAACTCGGCGCTCGATGTCTACGCCAGAGTCGACGAGCGCCGCCGAACATTTAACCCGTGGAAGGTCGAGTCTGTAAGACTAGCCCACCCTACGGAGAGCTCTGCTTCAAATTCGACTTTGAGCCGCTTCGAACCGGCGTGGACGCACTCCAGGTCAGCTCGCTTGAAGTTGCAGGCAAGTGGGTACAGCCACTACGGATCGAACCGGTTCGAGGCCATGTGCAGAAGAGGCTTCGTTGTGGGAAACGACACAGTGACATTCTGTGTGACCCTGGTGCGCAAGTGGAACGTGCCGGCGGGTCACTGTGCTGAAGACCACGTCGAACCTCCGGCGCCATTGTCTCCGTCTGAAACGTGACATGCAAGCCATTTTCCCAAACAGAAAGGGGGGGGGGGGGTCTTTTTGCGGCACTCTTTTCGAAAAGCCTGCATAAGAAAGCGTCAAAAATAGGATTCACGGCGCAGCTTTGTGTACATAAGACTGCTGGACGTGAAAGAAGTGCTGAGGTTGGTGGTTCCGGTCACGTGTGCGCGTTTTCAGAGCCTTGGGCATGTCTTAGGATTTCCGGTCATCACAGCCTTCTTCAAGAAAGTACCTGGTGGGTGCGAAACGCACACATACTGTCATGCAGTGACGGGACATATGACAGCAACATCACTTCTGCATGGCTCATTTGCTTGCCTTTGTAAGCTGCGTTGCATCTTTCATAACAATATAGTTGTTTCTTGTTAATAGCCTGGCACTACTTGCACATTGGTTCAAGCTACTCTTAAAATTGGTGGGTTGAATAATAATAATAATTGGTTTTTGGGGAAAGGAAATGGCGCAGTATCTGTCTCATATATCGTTGGACACCTAAGCCAGAATCGTTGTTTTCGATAAAAGTACAGAAACATAGTGGAGCCTGTTTGTTAAGCATGATCATGGTATGCATGCAACAGGGGAGGTTTTCATTGCTGACACGGTTTTGTTTGGGCAGGCTAAACGCTACACGCTTCCCTAATCGGGTGCACTATTCCGTCATTTTTTCTGCTTGTGCGTTGAATGTTTACGCCGGAAGTAGCGTAAATTGGTAAATATGGCAATGAGTAAATCTGAGTGCAGCATTCAAACTTCTTCCGGGCAATTTTTGCATTTGCATTTTGCATTTGCATTTGCATTTATTTCAGTCATGTACAATGGCTGAGGAGAAAGGAAAAAAAGCCGCGCACGCGGCTTGACAAAGCTCCCATCTCCCGTAGCGGCTTGGCCCGGCGATGACAAGCAGCAGTAAAACAATAACAAAAGAATGCATGAAATAACAAATATGTACAATATCTTCATAACGCAGAAAGTTCCTGAACGCCCAGTTTTTCATGAAATTCCGGAAGCGGTAGCATGTATGTAAGGTATATAATAAATCTGGTTTTGTTGTTCCCGCGTCATGCACTCTCTCTTTGCCATAAGAAGAAAAAAATCGATATGATAGTGACTCTTACGCCATACAAGGCTGTATCGTTCTACGGGTGCCCATTACATCCACGTAAAGAATAATATTCTAACAATGTGTTCGTGGTGTCGAAGCATCAGTGATGTAATACTTTGCTTCCTATTGCAGCCCCGTTTAATTTCAGTCTCTTCCGTTCTTATTAATAGGCCTTTGAACGAAACAATGCACTGGTCCTTTCAAGTAGCTGATTCCACATTTGGGCTTCCCAATAGCCCCGCCGCGGTGGCTCAGTAGTTAGGGCGCTCGGCTACTGATCCGGAGTTCCCGTGTTCGAACCCGACCGTGGCGGCTGCGTTTTTATGGAGGAAAAACGCTAAGGCGCCCGTGTGCTGTGCGATGTCAGTGCACGTTAAAGATCCCCAGGTGGTCGAAATTATTCCGGAGCCCTCCACTACGGCACCTCTTTCTTCCTTTCTTCTTTCTTTCCCTCCTTTATCTCTTCCCTTACGTCGCGGTTCAGGTGTCCGCCGATATATGAGACAGATACTGCATCATTTCCTTTCCCCAAAAACAAATTAATATTATTCCCAATAGCAATTTTATAATGACAGCAATATCCGAGAAAACCGGCCCAGTTGGATAAGGGGCATTTCAGGAAACACTGAGCGATTAAGAACGACGCAGAAACAAAACAGTATACGTTGTACTGTGCGGTGCATGATTAAAAGAGCAAAGACTACATGTATGTAACGCCTTGGTGAAAGGTCGTCAGTCCTCAGGGTTTGCTTGTAAACCGTGACGACATCCCTGGGCAGCAAACGATGTTGAAAGATGAGGACAATGTCCCCCACTTCCAGCTAAGAGAGATTTAGCACCTGAGGGCTTTCATAAGTGCTCCAGCACATGAATGAAAAGAAAACCATGTCACCTGAAGAATTTTTGCAGAAATGTGCCCCTTTTCGGGCACGAACAAAAATATCTAGAAAAGCCGCATTTCAGTCGGCAATGTGAATAGAAAGGCGCGAATGACCACGTCTAGTTTGCAACTATCTAACATGGTTAACGTTATAAGCGATTAAAAGAATAGGCTCACTGGTTCATTTTCCACATAATGCTTAATAAATAGCGTATCATCGACTTCTCCACTTAATATTCCCTGTTGCGTATGGCAACGCCACGCTACTGATTCTCATGTGCGGGAAAGTATATATGCCAAAAAGGTCGCTGTACTAGGGGGGGGGGGGGGGGGGGGGGGAAGCGGGTCGGTAGCAAAAGTAATAGAAACGAGCCTATTTATAACGAACCAGACGGTCACGCGGATTGTGTTCTCTGCATCCGAAGTTCTTTGTCAGTGGACATTCACTCTTACAGCTAAAAAATGGAAAGTCCAAGAACAACATCATCACCATGAGCTTGACTATGTCCACTAATGACAAAGACCTTTCCCATATCTCTCCCATTAACCCTTTCCTATCGACGCAAAAATGGCGTTTATTCAAAAATTCAGTTGTGGACGTCTGCTTCTTCAAAGTAGAGCCTGTCAGGCCACTTTCTAAGCGCTCCAGCATGTTCATGTGCTGCTGACGGAAACATTTGTTTTTTCGGACGAGTCCCCTTAAGAACCTGTAATACCAACTATGATTGAGGCGTTCACGGCAAGTGGTGGTAGGTCTGCGTCCTCGTTTTCAACCCTTGACAAGGATGCAGCGGCGGAGCTGCCGCAACGCATCGTCACCCTTGTGTAAAGCGCTCGAGCAGCGCATCCGGCTTCAAATAGAGCATCACATTCCCGCCGCTGCTGGGCTACCGAAGCAACCCTGGCGCGACAGAAGAATTAAAAGACCAGCGCATATAACAAAGACACAGACAAAGAAGTAGACAGGACGAGCGCTAAACATCAACTGAGTTGTTTACTGAACATAAAGGAACATATAAGCAATTCGGTGGTGCATGCGCACACTGGGTTAACAATACATAGACAATCTAATCAAGGTTTGGCAAACTGTTCTTTAGGTACATTTTTTCTTTTTTGGTCAAGGTAAGTGAACTAGTGCTTACACAGTTATCACCTTCTCTGTCAATGTGATAGGCCTCACAAATCTCACGCCCTAACTTTGTGCCTCCCCTACCAAGCACACACGTGGCACCAAACGCCGGCACGCACCCGCACCGCTTACAATGATTGGCCAAATGACCGCCCCCCGCCAATGAATCTACCAGCGTGCTGTGCTCTCGTAGCCGCTCGTTCAGGCACCGTCCAGACTGCCCCACGTAGCATCTACCGCAGGAGAGGGGTATGCGGTATACGATGCCAGTAGTGCAAGGCACAAACTTGCATACGTGTATTGTGGTGCAGACCGGTTTCCTTTCTTCGTTGACCGCTTTGCACATGCGCACCAGCTTTTCGGGGGCAGTGAACATCACGTCCACACCGCACCTCTCTCCAACTTTCTTCAGCCGGTGCGATAACTGGTGCACGTACGGTATAGCGGTACGCCTCAGCCTCCTGCAGCTAGTTTCCGCTGCCACGCCAGGGCGGCCACCTGCCCTGATTTTTTTCAGGAGGCACTGCGCTACAGCCGTCACGGTATCCATAGGAAAACCGGCGTTCTGCAACCGGTGCACTTGCGTCTGCAAACTGATCTCAATTTTATGCTGGCAAGACTTCCCGAGAGAACCACGCAGGCAATTTTTTGCAATGCCCCGTTTTACCAATTTCGAATGAGCCGAATTGTACGCTAAAATTACCTTTTTTGTGCGTGGCTGGTACGACCAGCAGATGTGCCCCGTGCCAAAGAACAAACAAATCTCGAGGAATTGGAGACACCCGTTGATCGGAACTTCATGCGTGAATCTCAGCTTGACAGAACATTCACCAAAAATATCTAAAACACTTTTTACAACCTGTGGTTTGTCACTCTCGTTCTCAACATTCGCAAACACAATAAAATCATCCACATATCTAAAACACCTCACTACACCTTTTTCCCTTTTCATGCACGCTGCAACGCGTTTGTCAAATTGACCTAAAAATATTTCGCTAAGTATTGGAGCTATGCATGAGCCTATGCAAATACCGTCTTTCTGCACGAACAACTTGTCGTTAAAACAAATAAAGGTGGATGAGAGGTAACACTTAACTAACGCTACAGAGTCATTTACAGAAACCCCGCTGCTATTTTGGAACTTAACAGCCCCCCAGCTTTCAATTCGCTCTTTTACTGCGTCTAGTAACTCTATTTGGGGAATGGAATAAAAGAGCTCCTCAATATCTACTGAAAAGGCGAAATTAGCTCCTGAAGCACCACCTTGCTCACCCAAAAATTCAATCACATCCTTTGAGTTGCTCACACGAAAAGGGTCTTCTACATCTAGTTGGCTAAGGTGCTTTTGAAGGTATTTTGATACCAGGCCTTGCCAGGCTTCATTCTCGGATACAATCGCTCTGAGTGGCATGCCTTCTTTGTGGGTTTTGGCGGAAAAGAATACGTTCAGACCCAGCATCTTCGCTGTTTTTACAGACTGATATAGTCCTGTCAAATTGAGCCGTTCACACATTTTTAATGCCTCTGCTTTTACTTTTCTGCCAGATATTTTCAGGGGAATAAAATTCTTGTCAATAGCTTGCTTAGCCTTTTCAAGATACATCGTTTTGGGCAACACGACGAATCCACCCTCTTTATCAGCGGTCAGCAAAGAAAGGGTATTCTTCTTGAGGTAATGGATTGTATTGCTCACCGCTAGCGTTACCCCACGCGAACACGGCTTTCTACTCGACAAGCAGTCGACACCTTCGGAAATACATCTAGCCTTGTCTTCCACGTCTGCGTGGGGTAACGCTAGCGGTGAGCAATACAATACGGTCGTTTTTGAGGCACATGCCGACGCGTACTTGCGACAGTGCGCATGAGGGCGCGGGCGGGAAGAGGTCTTGTAACTTCCACAGTTTCTCCATGCCCCCTCCTAGCGTCCTCCTCTGACCAAGTATCTCAAGTACGATCGGTTTTCTGCATGCGAACGAGCCCGACGACTTCAGCCTTCCGACTGGCGCGCACGTCTCTGGTGCCCGTTCGCCTCCTGATGCCGGCGGCACAGGCATGTGTCTTAGCAAAACATGCAGATACCTTGCGGTAGAAATACCCACATTGATTGTGTCTCACTGGAAACATCGAGATATGTTTAGCCGTGAGATTTTTCGTCGAAGTCAAAACCGCGACCGGCTATGGTAGCCATGGATATCGGCGCGGCCGACTCTGACGTCCGCGAGCGAATTCAGGACAAACTTTGCAACACTGCAGGCGATCGCTTTATTTGAAACAGCGTCGTGGGAAACGATTAACGTTTGCACCATTGCCATTCCAGAAAGTGAAACAAGGCATCACACAGCGATCGTGTGCAACTTCTCTTTCGATCACTAGTCGGCTAGTCTCAGCTAGAAACCGCCTATATAAGCGACCGTTCAGAGGCCGAAGGTTTTTGCCCCCTAATATCCAGGAGTGGCCCCACTGAAAGTTACTTTATCCTCAAACGTGCGATAACGATTTCAGAACGACGACGCGATTCGCATCGCGATTTCTCGTGGCCAAGCTTACGAACTTCACATTGATTTCTCTAATAGCTATGATCAGGTACAGGTTAAATGATCATTTATTCTAACTAGCAAACTGCAGTCATTTTATGTGCTTTTAATTGCCTTTATTCTGCAACCTTTTCATTAATCTATGCACCGTAGTTGTAACTGCAATGTAAACAGGCCTCGTTGCTATCTCCCCACTAAAACGTTGTTGCAAAAGACACTTATCCATTGAATGATATTGTATGTCTGAATTATGCATCCATTAAGAATTCACTATATTGTAGCAAAATGCTGTCAAATAGGAATCCAAATTACACTCCCAATAATTTGGAAAACCCAATGTCATTGTATCTGCTACAATTCTGCATTTCACAGAAGAGTGATCGTGCAACAATACTGATTTCTTTCTATCATATATTTTAGTCCTTTAGAAAAACCAAAGTAAAAATAGCACAGTGTGCTGACAATTAAAGGGGCCAAGCCATATATCACTGTGCTCAAATGCACTGCTATGTTTTTTGCACAATGACAGCAGGCCGCTAGTTTTATTTTAGCGCTCATTCCAAAGCTAATATTGGAAAGTATATTGCACAAGCCGGAATGCAGCTGGCATGTTGTCTGTGCACTCCAACTTCAAAGAATATTTATGTGCCCATGATAATGCAAAACCAAGTGGTTGGTTAGTACAAAGTAAATGGCCATACATACAACCCAAATTAAAAACATAACATGGTGTAGGAGTTATCAAATTGGCTTACAGATAGAGTAGATGCCATAACTAGTTTGCAGGATTTACACATTGACGGCTTCTGGTTTAGGCTGGTTATCTAGAGTGGTTATATCAAGAGGAATATCTAGATATATATTTAGTGGATGAAAGCTATGATGTCGCAAAATCCCATGAAATTAAAATAAAGCGTTTAAGTATGGGTGGGGCATGCATGCATATGTCCTTTCGTAAAGCTTTAGAGCAATATTTAAGAATTCTCCCACTGGGAAAAATAAAGTGATTGTAACAGTTTTTCTGGTTCCCAAAGCAGCAAGTAAAATTGAGCATTGCCTGCATCACTTGCCATACATAAAATTTGAGAATGTGCTACGTGTTTCTTATTAGGAACATTTTCACAAAAATAAAGCTTGTTATTTCTTTTCCAGTTTGATTTTAAAGCTCTCTTACCAGAAAAAAAAAGAGTGATTGTAACTGTTATTCTGGTTCCCAAAGCAGCAGTTAAAAATTAGCGTTGTCTGTATCACTTGTCATGCACAAAAAAAAATTTAGAACGTGCTACGCGTTTCTTATTATCATTTTTAGCAAAATTAAGCTTGTTATTTCTTTTCCGGCTTGGTTTTCAAATTGCCAAACTTCTCGTTAGGCATGCTCTGCGTTAAAATAACTTTGTTGTTAACCTAAATTGCTTGAAGATTTTTCACAAGGATATGCCTTTTTTGTTGCGTCATACGGGAAGTCTATGTGAATTTAAAGCGTGCTAGAATGGCTGCATGTATCAGGCAGACAAATGTCTTGTTTTGTGACCTCCTCTCACAAATTTGTGCAGCGAGATGATACTCTCTTAAGGATTTCACATAGAAACAACTAGCATTAATAATGTAAGAATTACAGCAACTCTATGATTAAATTAGTATTGAGTACAGGTTTGTCTTTTTCCGTGTGTTCCAATGCTATTAATGTAAGAATATCACTAAAGCTGTAGTCTTATTCAATTCAGGACGAGAGAACTGTGTGCATTTTAGTGTCATTTTAGATTATAAGGAAGCACTCTTTTATAAAAGCTGTAAATCCCAGCCCCGTAACAAACCTGGCAGGCCATTTCAAATAAGGATAAGGATCAAATCACACGCACACACACACAAAGTTGCATGCGCAATCATGCGCACATCTCATTTTCACCGAATCAGATCATGGAAGTCTCTGCGTTGCTTCGCTTGACGCAGGACAAAAGAAAAGCAAAAAAGAAATACGCATATGGGCTCGTAACGGATGTCTAGCTATATATGCTGTGCATGAACTTAGCCATACAGTGATGTAGTCTGTGCATAATGTGCAAGTTAACCAAAATGCAACTGTTGTGTAAACCATCCTTAATATCGCTTGAAATAGATAATCAAGAAAGTTCTCAATGGACACGTTATGCAGGTAGGATAGTATTGGTTTGCCGTGGCGAATGAGTGAATGAGCATTTTATGAGACCAATTTATTTCAACATTTATAAACGCTCAACTGCCCTATATGATATATTTTCACGTAGTGGTGACAGCAATCCAGTCAGTAAGGAAGACAGAGATTAGAATGGGAGAGAAAAATAAATAAAAATATTATTGCTCAGCCCACACCGGTTGTCCACCAGTTGTCCAGCTTGATCCAACTTATGGGACTCGCTTCTTGGGAAGTGGTCTGGCCCGGACTACTCCGTGTATGGCCGGGAGGGGGGTGGAGGGGGGGGGAAGGGGGGGCTTCTTGGCGGACCGAAAAATTCTTCACACTTGCTCCGATGAATCAGCGATAAGTTGAGTCGTCAACAATGTTAAATCCGCCTCATGCGTTAGAAGCCCATTTGTGGCCATTTTTTCACAAGGTGGTGCCAAAGACCCATTTACCAAGTATTTCCCTCTAGGAAGCCGAGCACCAGGAAGGGGAAAGCTTGTGCCCATTGCATCCCCGGTGGGTACCCGGCGACAGTTGGGATCGAACCCCGCACCTGCCGCCTGAGAGGCGGATGCTCAAACCACTAGGCCACCGCTGCGGTTGTGAAAAGAGTGAATTTTTTTTTTATAGGAAACTGCTTATTCGGCTGACCTGTGCCCACTATTTATTTCATTTACTTATTTGGAATGCCCTCAGGGTATCAATACATTATAGACAGAAAGGTCGAAAGAAAAAAATCAAAGGCACAGAGTAATAACACCATATTGCCGCGAATATTTGCTGTGTGTTCGTTTTTCAAATCTGCCGCCACATCACTTTATCGCTTTGTTTGCTACGCAAGACGCGACTAGATTTATCTCGATTGATCGCAGCCAGGCAGAGTTGGTTCTACGTTGTTCCGGAATGTTCTAGTAACTTTGCGCTCTTTATCTCGAAAGTTCGCTATCAGCTTTAAATTGAGCACGGCCGACAGCGGCCGGCATTCTTTTCGACGACCGCCGAGCACGCTTGTCGCTTCGCCGCCGCCGAGTGATTCAGTCCATTTTGGGTGCAAGTCAGCTCAATAAACAGTTTTCTTTTAGAAGACCTTTTCGTCCGTCTTCATCGCTGCTTCGACTGCCGTCACCACTACGTGACAATATATACATGCAATATGGCAGTAGCGAATGGAAAGGTGACACAACACCAAAAAGTGCGATTGACACTAACAGGAAAAAATTTCAAAAGAATAAAAAATGAAAGTGTATGGCTAAGAAGAACAGCAAAGAAAACGAAAACGACAGTATTAAAAAAAAAAGCTCAACATATTGGTTAGAGCAGTTTGAAGAGGACGGTGTCATTAATGTTAGCCAACGATGCAGGCAATTTTTTTTTCATTCAGATGAAGTTTTGGGGAGAAATGAATTGGAGGTATTGGTGGTCATGTCGAACAGTGAAAAATGGTGCTACCTGAATCCAAAGTGACCGGAGTGACGCTTTATGACAATAGATTTTGTGAAAAAAACAGATGCGTGATACCTTCCTGCGGGTAGCGAGTGCTTGGATGTTTAGAGCGCCCTTCATTTGAGTGACACTTTAAGTGCGGTTATAGTTAGCTAAGATAAAACGGACTGACCGATTCTGTATTGCTTTAGTGCTTGAGATAAAGTTGTGTGATGCGGATCCCATATTGACGAGGCATATCTAACTCTGGTCGAACAAAGGTTGTGTATAGCTGTAATTTCAGTGAGCATGGTGCAAGATAAAAGTTACGTTTCAGATAACCCAGAGTTCTATTCGCTTTGGATGTTATGAGTTCTGTGTGTGATATCCAGGAGTGCGTGTTAGCTATCAGAACACCAAGGTAGCGATGATGATGCGATGGATTCTAAAGGCTTGTTGTTTAGTATGTATGTGAGACGCAATGTGTTAGAATGGGAAAAGCATATCGAGTTACATTTTTTTAACGTTAAGCTCCATTTGCCATGTACAGCACCACTTAATCACGTAATTCAGGTCGGATTGGAGGAAATAAACATCATTTTTCGGTATATAACACAGTCGTCAGCAAACAAGCACATCTTTGAGGAGCCTGCATTAGGTAAACCGTTAATATAAATGAGGAACAGGGCCAAGAACCGATCCTTGTGGTACCCCCCATTTGACAGATGCTAGTGGGGAGTCAGTGTTATTAGCAGTAACAAATTGTGCTCGGTTAGTAAGGAAAGCGTGGATCCAGTCAAGCACTGTTGGGTCAATGTTTAATGAGCAGAGTTATGGAGAAGAAGAGAGCGGTTAACGTTTTCAAATGCTTTTGAGAAGTCAAGAAAGATGCAATCAATTAGAAAACCTGAATCCAAATGCATGTGCACGCTGTGAGTAAATGAGAAAGGTTGTTTCACATGAGAATTATCTGCGAAAGCCACGTGGAAATGAGGAAAGAAAGTTCATATCTTCTAGAAAGTTAACAAGGTGAGTGAATATATATATTCCATTATTTTGCGCGGGACTGACGTAAGTGATACGGGTCTGTAGTAGAGCGTTCATGCTTTCACCAGATTTATAAATAGGAATTACCTTTCCGGTCTTCCGATCGTTGAGCAATGATGGCGAATTCAGAGACTGGGAGAAAATACGTTGAAGAATGATAGAGCAGTACACACTGGTATATTTGAAAAACTTTGTATTAATTACATCCACTCTGCAGAAAGAACTCAGTTTTAGTTTGGCGATAACAGATTTGATGCCAGCAATTTTGACTACAATGGAGTTCATTTCATAGTAATTAGGATGTGGATTTACAATAGGTAGACC
This sequence comes from Amblyomma americanum, assembly GCA_030143305.2. Classification (NCBI taxonomy): domain Eukaryota; kingdom Metazoa; phylum Arthropoda; class Arachnida; order Ixodida; family Ixodidae; genus Amblyomma; species Amblyomma americanum. Next base: position 32,928 of record JARKHS020026193.1, on the reverse strand, counting down.
ACTTAATGAAGACAATGAAAACGATTGAATGAAAGCGGCATTGAGTAGAGAAGCGCATTGTTGCCTGGGAATTGCATCACCTGATGTTGACTTTAGTGATATTTGCGTCTCTTGCTTCTGTATTGAGTTCCAAAAGCCTTTGCGGTTAGTTTTTAACACATTTGGAACAGTAGTATTGATAAAGAAAAACTTAGCAGTCTTAAGAGCCGATGAATAGGAAGAGGAACCCGTCTTGTATGCTAACCAGCTTGTACGTTTTAAAGTGCGTTTGGCTGCTCGAAAAAGTCGGGGTTTTTTTTGTTAGATATTCTATTGAGGTGTCTGGCATGCCACGGGGTATTATGGTTGTGAAAAGCACGGCTAGTTGGAATGCATTTATTAGTTAGGCATGCAATTTTGTTTTTATGAAAGTTTCAGTTTTCATGCACAGATCCTTCATAAAAAGTTGGGATGTAAGCATCAACAAATGGTGCCATTTCTTTAATGATTTCCGTGAAGTTGCCTTTGCTTTAATTCCTAGTGGTTTTACAGTGGTTATGTGAAGAGAAACTTGGAAACATTAGGGTGTAATGTAAAACATCATGACCCCTCAGCTCAGGCAAATGCGTCACTGTTGATACATTCAGTGGTGATGCATAAAAACAAGATCTATAAGCCCTGTCACGGACGGATAGAGGCAGAACGGTAAAGTGTCCGTGTTCCGTTTGATGTCAGTGCATGTTAAAGATCCTCAGGTGGTCGAAGTTATTCCGGAACCCTCCGCTACGGCACCTCTTTCTTCATTTTGTCTCTCAGCCCCGCCTTCATCCCTCCCCTTACGGTGCGGTTCAGGTGTCCGCCGATATGTGAGACAGATACTGCGCCGTCAGTGGTTATAGGGCGCTCGGCTGCTGATCCGAAGTTCCCGGGTTCGAACCCGACCGCAACGGCTGCGTTTTTATGGAGGCAAAACGCTAAGGCGCCCGTGTGCTGTGCGATGTCAGTGCACGTTAAAGATGCCCAGGTGGTCGGAATTATTCCGGAGCCCTCCACTACGGCACCTCTCTTTTTCTTTCTTTTTTCACTCCCTCCTTTATCCCTTCGCTTAAGGCGCGGTTCAGGTGTCCAACAATATGTGAGACCGATACTGCGCCATTTCCTTCCCCCAAAAACCAATTATTATTATTTCCTTTCCCCCGAACCAATTTGATTGCCCGATAATGATCCCCGGGTGGCCGAAATTATTCCAGAGCCCTCCACTACGGCACCTCTTTCTTCCTTTCTTCATTCACTCCGTCCTTTATCCCCTCCCCTACGGCGCGGTTCAGGTGTCCAACGATATGAGACAGATTCTGCGCCATTTCCTTTCCCCGAAAAACCAATTATTATTAAAACCAATTTAAGAGGGATGACGAATGATCCGTGTTGGTGATGTTAAAATTTGGGATAGGCCAAACTCTGCGCAGGTGTTGATGAAAAGATAGGACTCGCTTGATGATGAAGTGTTTCTAGATGGGTACGCTGGGACCAGGAAATACTAGGAAAGTTACTATCCCTCAACAGTAGTATTGGTGTCGAAGGAAAGTGGACAGTTATTTCATTCATAAATTCATGTAAATTGTCGCAAAAAGATACCTGGCATGATGGTGAGCGGTAGCAGACACCTATGGTAAATTTTTCTAAATGTACGGTAAGGCAACACCACACTGATTGAATCTCGTCACTAACTGCCACAGAAACACGATCAGAACACTCATTTATGGCTAACAAGACAGCATCTCCTATTACTTTTTCACGATCGTTACGAAAATGTATTTTTTATTACAATGAAACGATTAATTGTTCGTTTTTTTGCGTGTTAACAATGCTTCAGTTAGTGCTATCGCATCAGCGTTACTATCAGTATATTAGCCTACACAGTTTGTCTCTCTTGGGGACAATTCTACGAATGTTAGTAAACATAACGGGAAGCATAGTCCCGGCATCTTTAGGCCCCCTTCCCCCCGTTATCCTCTATAGGCGAGTTGGGCGAGACCTCAGAGGTCGAGGAGAACTGGCTGTCTGCACGTATGCTTGTCGAAGGACCAGTTTCGTAAACTTCGTTCGTAACTGTGTTGAGACCATAGCACTTCTCGTCCGTGACAAGTTTGCTGTACCGTAATTTAGATTTCATAGGAAGTGTATTTCCGTGCTCGGTAAGTTTTCTCCTAGCATGACGCGTTGCTGCACAGAAGTCCTCGCTCATTGCCACACCGCTATCTTTGAGCACGGGACGCTTAGGAGAGGTGAGTTCCCTAGTTGTATACCTATTAAAATAGACTATTAACTGACGTGTTTTTCCTGAAGAGAAATCGCAGAGTCTATGCGCTCTTTCTATGCTTTCAGGCGCTATTTGAAGTGACAAGTCAGCTAGGGTATCCAGCAGCTTTTCTTTTCAGTCTTGGTTGTTTTCGCAGGCATCATCTGTTATACCATAAAAATGAGAACGGAGAGAACGGTCTTCCGCATGATCAAACCATATGCGTAATACAGAGGTGTCTTCTTCAATGCGAGCGACCCCTTCATGAAGTTCGTTTATTTCACCGTGTCAGTTAGCGATGTGATATCCAGCCTTTTCTAACCTTTCCTGAATATCAGGTACTGCCTCGAAAACCGACTGTTGTTCTGCTTTTGAGTCCGAAATAGTGCTAGACATTGTATTCTGAACCTCTTCCATGCGTATAGAGAGCGTTCAGATCTTTTATGGTTTAAACATTTCGGCGAGAACATCCGAGGGTTGACTGTTCGCACGGCCAAGGTTGTTTTCCACATCCCCGCCCAAAAGGAGCAGGAAAGAACAGAAAGGCTTATGACGGCTTTTGGGCTCGGAAGCATGATCAGGAAAGCATTATTTGTCGTGATGCTGTTCTGACTAAGCATCGCGAGAATCGACCAAACTGCCGGTCAGCGCCTTATAACGGCGATAAGCGTGCAACGTGGCGAGAGTTAGCGCACGCGCACCAAGGGAGAACGTCGTCTGCTACACTGTTCCGATCACAAGGACTCACGCCCTGCCGCAATACCTGTTCGCAAAAACCGGCGGGCAGACGAGCACAAGTGCATGACTAATGGTGACTTCCAAACGCAGAGTTGGAGCACTTCTGGAGCAACGTTTCCTGCTCTTTTCGGAGCAACTGTATTCCAAACGCAGATCTGAGACACGGATCGAGTCTTCCAATCGTAGACAGGGAACGGTTGCCGAGCCGAGACTGCTCTGTGGAGCAGTCGGGACTGCTCTGCCGAAACCGGCGGATCCGACCGGAAGTTTGCGTGACGTTTTTTCAGCGGCGATAGCGGCGCCCTACATGCGCCCTACAGTGTACTTCAATCGCAATTTCAGGTCGCGCGCTCTGCTCCGGAGTCAGGCGCTCTGTCACAGAGCGTGCAGACCGCTCCGGGCCTGCGATTGCAATTCACCGTAAGATGCGACACTGACACGTGCTTTCCCTCTTTTTTTCACTCTATTATTGGAGGCGGCGCTGGCGAAGCAGAGTTAAGATAAGAAAAAATAAAAGGAAGGAAATACAGCAGCACGTGGAAATCACTGTCTGGAATGCGATCTGATTTCGATAAGCAGTTTCATTCCGTCCAGACGCTGAAAGACTGATTAAACCGGTGGTTGATGCACCTTTTATTGTGCTCCCACCTCTCAGAGGGCTGATCAAATCAGACGCTTCGCATTCCAGGCATGCAGTTGTTTCCACGTGCTGCTTTATTTCCTTCCTTTTATTTTTTCTTAACTCTCCTTCACCAACGCGGCCTCCTGTAATAGGAAAAAAAGAGGGAAGCTCGTCTCAGTGTCACATCTTAGTCATGCACATGTGCTCTACTGTCCGCCTCTTCTTTGTGAACAGATATTGAGGCAGGGCGTGTATCCTTCTGATCGGAACAGTGTAGCAGACGAAGCCCTCCTTTCGTGCGCGTGCGCGAACTCTCGCCACGTTGCATGCTCATTGCCATCATAAGGCGCTGACCAGTAGTTTGTTCGACGCTCGCGCCATATTATTAAAAATCATGAAGGCTGTACGTGACTGCCTCATTCCGCCCGTGCCTCCGAGCCCACTGAAGATCCTTGGCGATGGGCACTCTTCTAAGTATCGTGTTGTGGATGCGCCTGATTGCGAAACGCCTGCGCAGTGGTGCGCAGGCCGCCAACATTCACCAGGGTGCCAGATCGGATGAACAGGTTCGCTGCGGACGAGGTGGGCGGTGCGTGAATATCGCCGCTGCTTGAAGTGTTGCTGAGGGCGTGCGGCCGGAGGTCATCGAATGGCAAAGTGAAACGCATGTGGTCCGTTGAAGAAGGAGACGCCGGGACCATGGCATCCCGACCGTAGGCTTCCTTTGGCCGAGCAGCACGGGAAGTGGCTTCAAGGCCAGCAACCGGACAGTGGAGCCACCCATCGACCAAAGCGCCGAGAAGTTGTGAAAAGATGAAAAAGGTACGTGACTGCCTCATTACGTTCGTGCGAAAGTAACAAGCGTGCTCGGCGGTCGTCGAACAGAATGTCTACAGTTATTAGCCACGCTCATTTTAAAGCTGGCAAGGAACTTCGAGATAAGTAAGCAACCACAACAATCTGGAAAAATGTGGAAGCCGTTGTCAGTGGCCATGAAGATTTGAAATAAATCTGGCCGCATCACCCCGCCGCGGTGGCTGAGTGGTTAGGGCGCTCGACTACTGATCCGGAGTTGCCGGGTTCGAACCCGACCGCGGCTGCTGCGTTTTTATGGAGGAAAAACGCTAAGGCGCCTGTGTCCTGTGCGATGTCAGTGCACGTTAAAGATCCCCAGGTGGTCGAAATTATTCCGGAGCCCTCCACTACGGCACCACTTCTTCCTTTCTTCTTTCACTCTCTCCTTTAACCCTTCCCTTACGGCGCGGTTCAGGTGTCCAACGATATATGAGACAGATACTGCGCCATTTCCTTTCCCCCAAAACCAATTATTATTAATCTGGTCGCATCTCGCGTCACAATGATAAAGCCGCCTACCTGCGGCTTTCAGCACGAACGAACAAACTACAAATATGCGCGGCAATACTTGAGGGCCGAGCTCTGAAACAGTGTACTAAGTAGGATGTAGGCGGCTTATCATTTACTGCGTGTGCTTCTGCTGTGAGCACATAGAAGAACAGGAGGTTCATTGTACAAAATTATTTAGGCCACTCGATTACAGTAAAACCTTTAGTTATAATCTGAGGAAACCTCCCCGTTGAGGGGGGCTTGCGAGCCAGGATGTCAGCCGGCCAGTGAAACACCACACGCAGCGGAAAACGGCGTTTATTGCAGGCTAACGGAAAAACACAGTAATAAACAAGCAAACTGGCGCACTCGCACCGTGGTCAAACCAAAGGGGCAGCGCTTACACAAGCAGAACTCGGCAGCGTCCGAGCTCAGCAACGAAGGGACGGTTCTAAGATCTGCGCACGAATTAAACAATAAGACCCTCCAACCACGCGGCGACAGCCCAGCCTCCACGCTACACAAATGACATGGCCGCCAGTGTCGCACGCACTCACGCTGCCGGCAGCACGCGGCGGAGGAGCCGGGAAGGACGCCGCTCCCGCCCAACGCGAACCGTGAACGTCTCGCCGGCGACTGATATCCGCGCCGCCGGGACCATGAAGTGTGCGCGCTATCTCCCCCGGTGCGCGGCTCGCTCCGCCTTGATCTAGCTGCTGGCCAGATCCCACGCATGCTCACCGCGCTGACGGCGAACAACTTGCCGGACATGCGCGGTGGCATAGAACTCGAGCGCACCCATTCGCACCCGAAAGACGCAGATTAGCGAGGGTGCTTGGCACGCACAATCTGTTGCGTCGAGCCATGGGGGACCGTAGGCCCCACGAACCTCACAGATATCTACAATAGTAAGTTATTGATGCGAAAGCATTACTACGCTTTATCGGCCCTAGAAGCGTCCGCAAAACGTGTCGCCGCATGAGACGTCATAAGTCATTATCTGAAGAGTGGTGTGGTGAAGTCTAAAGTCAATGATTAAACAATACATATTCATAGCCATTAGGCATCAACATTAGTCATTAATTAACGGTCATGATCGTTAACAATAATTAACTCATGTAATTTACTGGGCTAATTAATGAGGCGTCGAGAGGTAGCATGGGAGTGGGTATGTATATAGGTGTAGAAAGGCATCGACTATAGAGCCACCAACGTCGCGGAAAACGCTTTCGCATTTCTCCAATGCAGTCTCTGCAGTGATATCGAAGTCTTTGTTTTTTAAACAGAGCACACGGCAACAAGAAAAAAATCACTCAGGTTCAATTCATATCGGACAGGAAGAGATTTTAGCGCCGGCGCAAAGAAGGAATCCGCAAACACAACCCGAGATGTACGGAAACGGGTTCAGATTAAACGCGGTCTCAGCCTCGACAGGTCGACGGGTGCATCTATAGACACTGCAAGACTGTCAGAAATGGCTCAGCATCCGCATCACGACTACCGTGCGCTAGCGCTTAGCACATTTTCACCAGCCGACATAAACCTTTTTAATGTGGTTTGGCAATGTGCACGAAACGGGTCCTGTGACGACCACACGGCAAATGTAGCAGCTAAGTGCCCCAAGAAACCAAGAGCAGCCTATCGTGGAAGGTGTAAATAAGCATCTACGTTCGAGCAAACAAATTTAAGTATGCGGCAAATGCAAATAGAACTAAATAAATATTGGAGAAGCGCAAAAAACAAAGCCGTACATTCAAGCTCAATGATACGTGGCTTGGCCCCTTTAATTGTAATCATACTGCACTATTTCAATTTTGGCTTTTCTGATGGACTGAAAAAACATGTCGACAAGAAATCTGTATTTTTTGCAGGACCAATTTCCGTGAAATGCAGACCTGCTGCGGTTACAACTGTTCTTACATATACCATACTTCTGGGGATGTCATCTTTTTGTCGGGTATTTGGATTCTTATATGACAGGAGTGTGCTAAGATATGAAACATTTAATGCCTGCATAATCCAGACACATAAGCTCATTACACAAATGAATAGATAAGTGTCTTTTGCAATAACAGATAAATGGAGAGACAGCAAGGAGGCCTATTTACGTGAGTGACAACCAGCGTTTATAGATGAACACTGTGCATGGAATAATGAAAAAGCTACAAAATAAAGGCGATTAAATGCACGTAGAAAGACTGGAGTCTGCTAGTTGGAATAACTGATGATTTAACCTATTTGAGAAATGAATGAGAATTTGCCGGTTTTAATTACAAACGATTGCATATGTACTGCTAACCTAGTTTGTTCTAGTCCCGTGTGCTTGGCTCCGAGAATTCCCGATACGAATCGCGTCGCCGATCTGAAATTGTTATTGCACGCTTGGAGATAGCCGAACTTTTAATAGCGCCCTCCTCAAATATTATGCGGCAAATATCTTAAACTGCAGTGAAAACGGTTGCATATATGGGCGGTTTTTAGTGGAGAATAACCGACTAGTGATCGAAAGAGAAGTTGTAAAAACAGGCATCGCGGTGTCATGTCTTTTTCACTTTCTAGATTAGAAATAGCGCCAACGATAATGGTTTCCCGCGACGCTGTTTCAAATAAACCTCGCCTGCGGTGTTGCAAAGTTTGTTGCGACTTCATTTGCGGACGTCAGGGTCTGCCGCGCCGAGATCCGTGGCCGTATACACAGCCGATCGCGGTTTTACCTTCTATGAAAAAATCTCACAGCTAAACATGTCCCGAATGAGCCACAATCAATGTGGGTATCCGTACCTTAAGATATCATGTTTTGCCACGGCACATGCCTGTGCCGCCACAGGCAAGGCCGTGAAGGGCACGTCAATCAGAACGCTGGAGTCGTCCGATCTGTCGCATGCAGCAAACCTGATCGTACACCTCATCCGCCTCGCACCCTCATGCGCCCGTGCGCACGGCCGCAGGGACGCGTCCACATGCGGCCCAGAAACGATCGTACCCGCCGCGGTGGCTCAGCGGTTTGGGCGCTTGGCTACTGATCCGGAGTTCCGAGGCTCGAACCCCACCGCGGCGGCTGCGTTTTTATGGAGGAAAAACGCTAAGGCGCCCGTGTGTTGTGCGATGTCAGTGCATGCTAAAGATCCCCAGGTGATCGAAATTATTCCGGAGCCTTCCGCTACGGCACCCCTTTCTTCTCTCACTCCCTCGTTTAACCGTTCTCTTACGGCGCGGTTCAGGTGCCCGTCGATATGTGAGACAGATACTGCGCCATTTCATTTCACAAAAAAAAAACAATGTTCATTTCCCATCTGTCGCATTAACCTGTTACGAAGTCGGTACCTTTTGTATCGGTATTGCCTTGATCATTTACCTGCTTGCTTCTTTCTTCACTCAATCAAAGGATGTCTTTTTCTTTCGAAATAAGAAATTAGCAGCGTTCGGAAAAGGTCACGATCGAGCCTGAGCCAGTCCGCGTCATGATTTGCGAGTGGGCGGAAGCCGCTGCTTCCAGTGACGACTGCATTAGATACAAAAGCATGGCGGAATACCGGCAACTCCAGTGCGCATTATTCGAACTGACACTTCGCTCCAGTCAGCGCACAGCGCCAGGCTCCTGTTAGCAGGAACTGTGCTTTACTGAACAAACTTTTCGTTTGCTTCGACTTCGGTCATTTCGAAATTTTACTGCATACAATTGAAGAAGCAGCTGCAATATTTCTCCCTTGCCGGCTGCTACTTCTCAGTTGCGGGAATACTGGGCTAAAAAAATTGTCTGTGGTTTAGCTCTGGTTAACCCAAGTCGAATTGCGAAAGCTTCGTTTCCTCGGCACGTCGTCTACGCAGCGTCTCATTCCGACGCTCTCGAGAATTCAAAGTGTCTCTTCCGCAGTTGAAGGGTCACTAAGGGAGGTGTCACTTCTTCTAGCCGCATCTGCGTTACGACGCTTCTGGAGTCTTGCGGCGCGTTCTTCTGGCGTCTCTTGAGCGCGTTGTCTCTTGCTCGCTTCGTTCTGTCGTTGTTGCGTCTCTTTTGCGCTCTCCATAACGACTACAATATGCACGCCGTTTAGCTAAACGTAGTTCCCGCACTTCATCCGTTTCTTCCGCACACCGCCGCACACATCGTTGCAGCTTCACCTTATACACATCATCCGACATACCGTGGAGGATTCGCTAGGGCGAGTGCGACAAGCCGAGTTGGGGGGCCGCTTTTCCACAGCTGGCATGACGTCGCGTAGAGCGAGCGCCTCCCCCCCGGCAGCGGCGCGTGGAGGATTCGCTGGGACGATCGCGACGAGCCGAGTTGGGGGGCCTCTTTTCCACAGCTGGCATGACGTCACGTAGCGCGAGCGCCTCCCCCCCGGCAGCGGCGCGTGGAGGATTCGCTGGGACGATCGCGACGAGCCGAGTTGGGGGGCCTCTTTTCCACAGCTGGCATGACGTCGCGTAGAGCGAGCGCCTCCCCCCCGGCAGCGGCGCGTGGAGGATTCGCTGGGACGATCGCGACGAGCCGAGTTGGGGGGCCTCTTTTCCACAGCTGGCATGACGTCGCGTAGAGCGAGCGCCTCCCCCCCCGGCAGCGGCGCGTGGAGGATTCGCTGGGACGATCGCGACGAGCCGAGTTGGGGGGCCTCTTTTCCACAGCTGGCATGACGTCACGTAGCGCGAGCGCCTCCCCCACGGCAGCGGCGCGTGGAGGATTCGCTGGGACGATCGCGACGAGCCGAGTTGGGGGGCCTCTTTTCCACAGCTGACATGACGTCACGTAGAGCGAGCGCCTCCCCCCCGGCAGCGGCGCGTGGAGGATTCGCTGGGACGATCGCGACGAGCCGAGTTGGGGGGCCTCTTTTCCACAGCTGGCATGACGTCGCGTAGAGCGAGCGCCTCCCCCCCGGCAGCGGCGCGTGGAGGATTCGCTGGGACGATCGCGACGAGCCGAGTTGGGGGGCCTCTTTTCCACAGCTGGCATGACGTCACGTAGCGCGAGCGCCTCCCCCACGGCAGCGGCGCGTGGAGGATTCGCTGGGACGATCGCGACGAGCCGAATTGGGGGGCCGCTTTTCCATAGCTGACATGACGTCACGTAGAGCGAGCGCCTCCCCCACGGCAGCGGCGCGTGGAGGATTCGCTGGGACGATCGCGACAAGCCGAGTTGGGGGGCCGCTTTTCCACAGCTGGCATGACGTCGCGTAGAGCGAGCGCCTCCCCCCCGGCAGCGGCGCGTGGAGGATTCGCTGGGACGATCGCGACGAGCCGAGTTGGGGGGCCTCTTTTCCACAGCTGGCATGACGTCGCGTAGAGCGAGCGCCTCCCCCCCGGCAGCGGCGCGTGGAGGATTCGCTGGGACGATCGCGACGAGCCGAGTTGGGGGGCCTCTTTTCCACAGCTGGCATGACGTCACGTAGCGCGAGCGCCTCCCCCACGGCAGCGGCGCGTGGAGGATTCGCTGGGACGATCGCGACGAGCCGAATTGGGGGGCCGCTTTTCCATAGCTGACATGACGTCACGTAGAGCGAGCGCCTCCCCCACGGCAGCGGCGCGTGGAGGATTCGCTGGGACGATCGCGACGAGCCGAATTGGGGGGCCGCTTTTCCACAGCTGACATGACGTCACGTAGAGCGAGCGCCTCCCCCACGGCAGCGGCGCGTGGAGGGTTCACTGGGACGATCGCGACGAGCCGAGTTGGGGGGCCGCTTTTCCACAGCTGGCATGACGTCACGTAGAGCGAGCGCCTCCCCCACGGCAGCGGCGCGTGGAGGATTCGCTGGGACGATCGCGACGAGCCGAGTTGGGAGGCCGCTTTTCCACAGCTGGCATGACGTCACGTACAGCGAGCTCCCATCGCGGCAGCGGCGCGCAGCTGCAGCATGGAGGATTCGCTGGGACGATCGCGACGAGCCGAGTTGGGGCGCCGCTTTTCCACAGCTGGCATGACGTCACGTAGCGCGAGCGCCTCCCCCACGGCAGCGGCGCGTGGAGGATTCGCTGGGACGATCGCGACGAGCCGAGTTGGGGGGCCGCTTTTCCACAGCTGGCATGACGTCACGTAGAGCGAGCGCCTCCCCCACGGCAGCGGCGCGTGGAGGATTCGCTGGGACGATCGCGACGAGCCGAGTTGGGAGGCCGCTTTTCCACAGCTGGCATGACGTCACGTACAGCGAGCGTCCCATCGCGGCAGCGGCGCGCAGCTGCAGCATGGAGGATTCGCTGGGACGATCGCGACGAGCCGAGTTGGGGGGCCTCTTTTCCACAGCTGGCATGACGTCACGTAGCGCGAGCGCCTCCCCCACGGCAGCGGCGCGTGGAGGATTCGCTGGGACGATCGCGACGAGCCGAGTTGGGGGGCCGCTTTTCCACAGCTGGCATGACGTCACGTAGAGCGAGCGCCTCCCCCACGGCAGCGGCGCGTGGAGGATTCGCTGGGACGATCGCGACGAGCCGAGTTGGGAGGCCGCTTTTCCACAGCTGGCATGACGTCACGTACAGCGAGCTCCCATCGCGGCAGCGGCGCGCAGCTGCAGCATGGAGGATTCGCTGGGACGATCGCGACGAGCCGAGTTGGGGGGCCTCTTTTCCACAGCTGGCATGACGTCACGTAGCGCGAGCGCCTCCCCCACGGCAGCGGCGCGTGGAGGATTCGCTGGGACGATCGCGACGAGCCGAGTTGGGGGGCCGCTTTTCCACAGCTGACATGACGTCACGTAGAGCGAGCGCCTCCCCCACGGCAGCGGCGCGTGGAGGATTCGCTGGGACGATCGCGACGAGCCGAATTGGGGGGCCGCTTTTCCACAGCTGACATGACGTCACGTAGAGCGAGCGCCTCCCCCACGGCAGCGGCGCGTGGAGGGTTCACTGGGACGATCGCGACGAGCCGAGTTGGGGGGCCGCTTTTCCACAGCTGGCATGACGTCACGTAGAGCGAGCGCCTCCCCCACGGCAGCGGCGCGTGGAGGATTCGCTGGGACGATCGCGACGAGCCGAGTTGGGAGGCCGCTTTTCCACAGCTGGCATGACGTCACGTACAGCGAGCTCCCATCGCGGCAGCGGCGCGCAGCTGCAGCATGGAGGATTCGCTGGGACGATCGCGACGAGCCGAGTTGGGGCGCCGCTTTTCCACAGCTGGTATGACGTCAGACATAGGTCACGCTAAAGGTGAATGGCGGATTCTCCGGGACGACGGCCAAGAGCGGAAACCTCGAGCAGTATTGCTTTCGCAATAAAAAGATAAGGCTCAAAGATTCACCCTCTCGAGACATTGCGCAACGCCGCGCACTGTCTCCGTTATTTCCGGCCGATAGCTGTTTGATGACACATGATCCACCGCCACAAGCGCACTTGCCTTCGGTGGTCGTCGGCGTAAGAAGCCTTTTCTTTTCTTTTTGATAAAATTTTTTCGGCTGATCTCGAGGTTCAACCCTAGTTTTTCTTGCGCGTCTTAGCGTACGGCAAAGTTCGTAGTCAGGTGAGACTATCGAATCAAGCGTCCCTGCTCCCACCTTTTTTTAACTCACCTACGAAAGTAGGAGTCGATTAACGCGTGGAGTGCCTCTCAGCCGGTCGCCTTCGCTTTTAATCCGTTTGTTTTCTCGAATAATAGTTTAAGTCGCAGACAATATAGCCGCAAATTAGGCCCACTGAAATAAAAATACGGATGGGCTCTTTGCTTTACGTATCCCTCCGCCGATGGCAGAGCGGCTAGCCGCCACGGGACTGAGAGGCACTCCACGCGTTGGTTGACTTCCCCTACTTTCGTAGGAGAGCTGAAAAAAAAGAAAAGCCGGGGTGTTTAATTCGACTGAATACAGAAAGCGGCCACACAGGACAATAATTTGAGGTTTCCAGGAATGCTCGGAGCGTGTAGATCGAGTTCCCGCAGTAAAAAGATGAGCCCAGAATCCTTTTTAGTGCACCTTTAAGAACAGGCGCTTTTTATCTCTCTACAGAAAACTCGCTGAAAGTAGACAGGGGATGGGGTAGAGCCCAGTAATCCACCCTAAATATGAATGTAACTCCAACTCAGGTGTGACGCAAAAGGTTTTGAAAAAAATTAATTCTGAACAATTCGTGTAAAATAACCACCGCATTGCACCATCACTTCATGATACTCGGTTTCTTTCGTGAGTAATACCTCTTGTTTTTAAATCTGGTCTTAATGCTAGCCCGATATTCAAATGATTACTTACTCCTTCACTAGACCCTCTTTACTATTTTCCCCTATGTTACCCTGCGAACGTGTAGGGTAGCCTACCTCCCTGCCTTTCCGTCCTTCTGTTTCTTTCTCTCTTGACACCTTTGGACCACCCTTATTCCAGTTTTTATTTCTTTAATTAATCAGTTAATTACAATGATCTCATTACCTCGTCATCGCCTATGACACACCAATCAATCATTGATGACTATAATCACAAATTACCATGACACGATTTTTTTTACGCAGCCCCCGATTATAGGTCGACGGTTCAAATCCTTGCCGTGAGCTAGGCCCTAGCTTAACTATTAAGTCTGTGCTGCACGAAACGCTTAATCGTATGACACCATCCGGAGCACTCTGCGGCAAACGGTTGGCATGAATGGTAATTTTTTTTTACTCGGCCCCTGAATATTTCCGGCACGCGGTGCCGACTACGCCGACGGCTTTTCGACCGAACGAGCTGTATGCGCTATACCGCGTAAAAGCCCTGTACACGTGACATTGAATGTTCTAGCATTTACGCTTGACTCTAAATTAAGGTACTTATAGCGAGATTATCCAGCCCTCATTTCTGAGCACTCTTTTCCCGCCCGCATATAGAAAGCGGCCGAAACGCGCATTACAGACGCGATACATTCTCAGTAACCCTATCCACACTGTATCGCTTCCTGCACCTCTTGGGTACGTGTGTAGTTAAGAGATTGGTTTACTTCCTGTTGATGGATGAGGCGCGATAGATACGAAAGAGTCCTAAGTCTGAAATTTCTCAATGGAACTTTGCCTACTCGCTTGATGAAATTTTATTGCTGATCTTTTTCTCACTGCACTGAACATTAGGTCCACAGTGACCACGTGTGTTTTCTTCCTACTGCCATCCTGGTCTTGCCAAAATCTCCTCACCCCGCAGGGGGGCGCCTGCAGCTTGCAGGCGTCGCGACGGTGAGTGGCGACACCGCGGGTTCCCGAGCATCCGCAGGGACATCCCCAAAAGGGGATGATGGTGAACTGTGCATCACCACGGACCCGAGCACCCGCGCCTCGCCGTGCGTGGCATCGCCATGTCCGGGGAAAAGGGGATCCTGGTGGTTGAGCCGATGCCGAGCGTTTGGACCCTTAAGGCCCCTCGGCGAGGCAACACACCACTTTGGCCCCAGCTTCCTGTAGACGGCACCTTCGGCCTGACCCGACCGGAGGAAATCGGCAGTCGCCTTTTCCTATTCTCCACTTCATCTTTCACTTTCCTACCCCTTTCTCACAACTCTCCTGTCTCCTACTCACTTCTTGGTTTTTTCCTTTTTCCTGGCGGTGAGGGTTAACCTTGTGTGGCTGACAAACCTTTGTTACGCCATATTTGGTTATAGTGATGGTGTACAGCTGGCGCGGACAGAGCTTTTTAAAGGCACCTGTCCCGTCCCCATGTAGGGCTCCATGGTGGGTGGCTGCCACCATTGCCGAACAGAGAACACATTCCATGGCTTCTCATTTTTTTCAACCCTATGTCCTTCGAAAAAGAGGGCGCACCGAGACAAATTCTTCAAAAAAAAAACGCTACAAGCTTCCCTCGATTTCACGTTGTTCACAGCGATCACGAGGAAGACTGCTAGACAAGTGTCACCATTCATTGCTACCAGGACTTTACCAAGTGCCATAGGAGAAGGCTACAAGATCAAAAAACTAGCAAACGGAGACCTACTTTTAGAAGTTTTATACAACCACCAACAAGAGAAATTGTCAGAAGTGAAGTCAGTTGGAGATAAACCGGTCACAATCAGCACACACCGATCTTTGAATACTGTTCGGGGAGTTATCTCAAATGATGACCTCAAATATGTAACTGATGAAGAACTTCTGGAAGGTTTGAAGGCGCAAAACGTGACCAACGTGTACAGGATAAAAATGAGACGAGATAATAAAGAAATCCCCACAAAGCACATTGTCCTGTCATTTGCATCTAGTATCCTCCCCGACTCCGTAGAAATAGGCTACATAAAGCTCCAACTAAGACAGTACATACCAAACCCACGACGCTGCTTCAAATGCCAACGTTAAGGCCACAGCTCTCAGAGTTGCCGGGGCCAACTCACATGTGCTAAATGCTCTTCCCATGAACACGATTCCGAAAACTGTGCAGTTGAACCACACCTATGTGTAAATTGTGAGGGCAGCCATCCTGCATACTCACGCGCATGTCCAGTTTGGAAACAAAAAAAGGAGATTGTCACAATCAGTCAAACAAAACAACATTTAGGGAAGCGCGGAAGAGGGTAGCTTCGATACACAAACCTACTTTCTCCGATGTGGTGCAAAGGGGCACAGCACCACAGCCGCTTTCGGCTCCCACTCAGGCCACACGCAGTGGGCCTGTAGCGGGGCCACCCGTGCCCAAGGTGGCAGCAGCTAGCGCTGCGCCACCACCCACAAAACAGGACGCGCGGGCCTCCAGGTCCGCGGGCCCAAAGGTCCCTCCCCACACGAAGAGGCCGAACATGGAAACAAACGTGCGGCTCGTCCAGCGTGTCGGAGGATGCGATGGACACGATGGACACAAGCCAAAGTAGTCCTAAGGCGTCGACGTCGGAAGGGCGGCGGGGCTCCATAGACCGAAAAAAAAAGAAAAGCCCCGAATAAGGGCGCTTGAAAACCCAACCTAGTTCCTTTTAGTACCCACATAATACAAGATGGTTTTTATACACTGCAACTGTAGGGGACTCTTACATAACCTAAGCGACATAAAAGACATATTAGCCACATACTCAACTGTCGCCTTGTGTTTACAGGAGACAAATTTAGGCTCTAAACACGAAAACATTCTAAAACACTATAAGGTCTTCCGCCGGGACCGAGAGCAGGCGAGCCGGCTTTCGGGTGGCGTAGCCATCGTTGTTAACAGTGGAATCGCAGCCCGAGAACACAAGCTTAAAACCAAATTAGAAGCTGTGGCGGCCATCCTACACACATTTAAAACACTCACAGTGTGCTGCGTTTATATAGATCCGCATATTAAAATAACACTCCAAGACTTACAAGACCTTTTAGTGCAACTACCAGAACCGTTTTTGATGGTCGGAGATTTTAACGTCCACTCCAGTTTTTGGGGCAGGAACAAAACCGACACTAGAGGCCAACTGATTGAGGATTTTATACTCTCCAATAACCTTTGCCTCCTGAACACTGGCAAATAAACCTATTGTTCCCCTAGCTCAGGAAAATTTAGTTGCATAGATTTGTCTTTTAGTTCGTACTCGATTTTTACGATTTTAATTGGGATGTCTTAGATAACCCATATGGAAGTGATCATCTACCCATACTAATTAGCTTAGCACATTCACCCGAAGTAATCCCAACTAAACCACAACGATGGAAACTGCACTTAGCCGACTGGGCACTGTTCCGTGAAAAAGCCAGCCTAGATAGAATAGTTTCTGCCGACGTGAGTGTAGACGAACTAAACGATTGTCTCACAAACTGTATTATTGCCGCTGCACGCCAAGCTATTCCTCAATCCTCTGGAATAGTAAAACAAAATCACAAATACTGGTACACAAAAGAATGTAAGGAAGCAAAAAAGAAACAAACCAAAGCCTGGGGCATTTTTCGCAGATACCCTACACAGGAGAATTTTATAAAATTTAAATAGGCGAGAGCAAAAGCTCGTTATATCCTCGTAGTGCTGAAAAATCTTCTTGGAAAAATTACGTGTCGTCGATAAACAACTCAACCACATCAAAACAAATGTGGGAGAAGATCAGAAAGCTAAAAGGCAACTACTCTCCGTTCACAGTCCCCCTTCTTACCGCTCCCGGTGTACAGACTAGTCTAGAACAACAGGCAGATATTTTAGGCGAATATTTTTCCGAAGTTTCCAGCTCATCCCACTACAGCGATTCATTTTTAAAATACAAAAAGACAACAGAGAAACAAAGACTGCCGACAGACTGCGGTACAAACGAACCGCACAATAGTTTAATTACAATACAAGAAATCCAAACAGTACTTTCTGCCGGTAAACATACCGCCCCCGGCCCAGACCAAATACATTACCAAATGCTAGCCCATCTTTCTGAACCTGCCGTAGAGGCACTTCTAAAGTTTTTTAACAAAGTTTGGGTATCAGGAAAAATACCCAAAGCTTGGAAGGAAGCTATTATTGTGCCGTTTCTTAAACCCGGGAAGCCACCAACCGCTCCGAACAGTTATAGACCCATAGCCCTTACCAGTTGCCTCGCCAAGTCCTTTGAAAGTGTCCTAAACATAAGATTAACTTTTGTCCTTCAATCCCGTGAACTTCTCGACAGCCATCAATGTGGTTTTAAAAAAGGATGCTGCACCACAGATCACCTAGTCCGCCTTGAAAATACTGTCAGAGATGCGTTTATACACAGACAACAATGTCTTGCAGTCTTTTTTGACTTAGAAAAGGCATACGACACAACCTGGAGGTTTGGGATTCTGCAAGACCTTGCCGAGCTTGGCGTCCGCGGCAGGATGTTAAATTGCATAAAAGACTTTTTATCCAATCGCTCATTCCATGTGCGCCTAGGCTCGACCTTTTCAAAGAATTTTATTCAGGAAAATGGGGTACCCCAAGGCTGTATATTAAGTACAACTCTCTTTGTCGTAAAAATGAATTCTATTAGGAAAATAATCCCAAGGTCCATTATGTATTCTGTTTATGTTGACGATCTTCAGATAGCATGTACATCCTCAAACATATCCACTTGCGAAAGACAAATACAGCTAACAATAAATAAACTGGCAACATGGGCAGACAGGAATGGTTTCCAGTTCTCTCCACAGAAAACAGTGGCCTTACTTTTTTCACTGAAACGGGGTCTACAGACAGACTCCACATTATACCTAAACAAAAGCCAGTTACCTTTAAAAACTGAACACAAATTCTTAGGCATAACATTTGACCGAAAACTATCTTTTCTACCTCACATAAATGCCTTGAAAAAGAAAGCTTCTCGATCGCTGAATATACTCAAAGTGCTTTCACACAAACACTGGGGTTCTGACAGGGCAAGCCTTCTACACATCTATCGCTCTGTGGTTCGGTCCTGCTTAGACTATGGCTGCCTGGTGTATGGTTCTGCAAGGCCATCCTACTTGAAACGACTAGATCCAGTGCATAATTTGGGGTTGCGTCTTTCCACTGGCGCTTACAGGACGTCGCCCATAAACAGTCTTCATGTCGAAACAAACGAACCATCACTTACAGATAGAAGAAGCATATCCGTTCCCTTCCAAAACACATCTGTTATGAAATAGTTACAAAGTGTCCATCCAGAACAATCTTTAACAACAAACCGCAAACCACCAGGCCACTGCTCTTGCGCTTTGAAGAGATCTGCCAGAATCTCGGCATACTGAACACATTACCCAGCATTGCGCAAAGACGAGGTCCACTGCCTCCATGGTATGATTTTCCTACATTGTGCGATTTCACTCTCACACAGTTCCGCAAAAAGCAAACTCCACAACTCCAAATAGTACAAGAATTTCTGGCACTTGAGGAAAAATACAATGGTTTCACAGCCTTTTATACTGACGGTTCGAAAACGGATACTTATGTAGGAAGTGCAGTGGTGCGAGGGAATTCGGAGACAACAATACGACTTCCACAGTGCGCATCCATCTTCACTGCAGAATGTTACGCAGTATATGTGACCGTAGAAAAAATACTCAGCGAGAACCCCGAAAACGCTATTATTTACACAGACTCTTTAAGTATACTTACAGCCCTCCACTCAAGAAACGCAATCACTCCTATACTTGGTGACATTATACACAACATAGTAACAGCCACAGCTAGAAGACAAAACATTAAACTCTGCTAGGTCCCGAGTCATGTCGGCATAAAAGGCAATGAGCGAGCAGATTTCTGTGCTGCTCAAGCTCGTGGCAAGGGAATAAAAAAAGTAAATATACCCTTGAATGACTGCATGAAATTAGTACAAAGGAAGTTAAGGAAAAAATGGCAATCGGCTTGGAACAGCGAATTGAATAATAAACTACACTTAATAAAGCCGATTTTAGGTGAATTTAAGTCATGTGTGCACCAAGAACGTTTTAAAGAAGTGATTTTAAGCCGTCTCAGAATAGGCCACACGCACCTTACGCACAACTTCCTGCTAACAAAACAAGATAAACCTGTTTGCGAAGAATGCGGAGATGAACTTACAATTAACCACATTTTATTCTCGTGTATAAAACTAGAAAAACTAAGAAAAAAGTACTTCACTCAATTTTATCATGAATGCATTCCTTTCCTCCCTACATTGCTTTTAGCTGATAATGCCATTGTTAACATACCTTCCATTTTTAGCTTTTTAAAAGCAGCAGCCGTACTTGAAAAGCTGTAATTTTTTTTTAACCACTGGATCGCCTTTATACATGATACACCTCAGCCACTTTCTCATTCTTGAGAAGTAGGCTGAGGCTGTTTATTTGATTGGTTGGGAGCCTCAGGATCCTTGCTAGCCAAGGAAAGTCGCTTAGGCTGCCTGACCATCTTTAAGGCTTTTACCATTAGCCATTTCCAAATTTCTTCCCTTTTATTACTAGGCAGTACAATCTTTTTAAGTCATCTGCACCATCGCCTCTTTTTTATACTCCAAAACATTCTGCAGAAAAGCAATTCTATACCTTGTGCTTGGCGCATGATGGCCTTAGCTGCCTATGTGCCATAAAACCCAACACAACACAACACACAAAATCTCATCAGGCGCTTGGCAGATTCTTCAGAGCGGGCATGTGCCATTGGATGCTTGGATATCAGAAGCTGCGTAAACTTATTGGGCATCAAGTTCGCCGCTAGCTAGCCAGTTTAAAGTGACGTAGAAATGGCGTTAAATTTCCGCTGCACGAAAGAGGCTCTGAAGACGGCATGTTTACCACCTAATCGCACCTTCTCGGCCTCTGTTTTAAACAGAGGGATGGCAGTCGGCCCCCTTCAGTTAAGCGATTGTTTTGTGGAGCTTTAACTGCAGAAGGAATAGCCTTTTATGGTGCAAGGCATATAGGGTTGTACACTAAATGTGCAGAAAAATAAAGAAATGGGTGCTTCTGAGCTTCGCCTCCATCGAAATGGAGCTGCCGAAAGGACAGTCGGAACACACTACGTTGGAGTGCGGAGCCGAACGCAACAGCCATTCAGCCACCACAGCGGGCTACCGCTAAATGGCGTCGTGCTGATGGTAACTGTGACGTCTCCATTGCAGGCAGCAAAGCGGTGTGTTAGATCCTGCGTTCGTCACGAATGAGAACGTGAACTCACCTCGCTTCTACAACAGGCGCTTCGAAACTCCCCTCCTCCCACACCCACAAAAACACACAAAAAGAACAAAGCATGACTGTGAGCACTGCGGTGAGTCAGATTGTTTGTGCCGAATTCAAATATTACCGCACATCAAGACAGAACATTATTGTCAATAAGCTTTAATTAAAAGTTTGAAACAAAAAATACACCATAGTGATGCATGGGTATGCCTGGTCCATCGCGGTAAAAAAATTCAAAGCTGCTAGTTCGATTCCGCACACAGTTAAACACTTCAAGTAAGGGAACAAAAGACACATCACCATAATTAGAAAAAACAAAATAGGCAGCCTTGCTGGCCGCGGAGTGTCGAGGTATTGCGGGCACTCTCGCTGGCAAGGCGGAACAGGGATCTAGTTGGTTACAACTTATAGCTCTCCCTGTGCTACAACATCGTTTTCGGCACTGCTGCCTTCCGCACCCGAAAGGAGAGCGGCGAAGTGCATCACTCACATTGATTACTGCCTGACTGGACACAGCTAGCTTCATGGAACACAATGGCTTAGCTACTGTACAGCGGATTCAGTCTTTGTGCAAGGACGCTTCGAGACGAAATAGGCCCGCAGACGCTCCTAGTGCAAAAAGTAATCGGTATTCCGCCCACACAAGAAACAGAAGTGCCAGTCCGTGAGTTCGGACTTAAGGACTTGAGACCTTGCTGTGATCAATTCAGTTATTCCCTTAACAGCATTACCGTAACCCAGTTATTCCCTTAACAGCATTACCCTAACCCGCACATTTTCTTATAAATTTTAGAACTTCATCTGGCATTAAATATTTCTTGGGCGAAGAACATTCAGAACATAACTGCCAAAACACCGCGCGCGCTTGGCTTTCATGAAGCGGAACCTTCAAAGGACGCCTAATTGTGCCCGCAAGCTCGCATACTTAACCTTCCTACCTCAACTAAAATATGCTTCTGCTACCTGGTCACCACGTCAAGCTTATCGAATCCAATCTCTCGAAGCAGTTCAGAAATGTGCAGCGAGTTTTATTTCTCACGGCTATAACCGTCATTCCAGCGTATTGAACCTCAAGGTATCTTCAACGCTAACACGTTTTGCAGGCACGTATGGTTATCCCATTTCTTTGCTTACTACAGAAACCAATATGCAGTCATCATGCGTCAGCACTGCCACTTACACGCCCCAAGCGCACTTCACGTCGACTACATAATAATCTAAGCTTCCAGTATATTTTCGGCCAAACACTCGTTTAATTCTTCGGCTTTGCCACATACTCTTAAGTGTTGGAATAGTCATCCAGAGTGCATTGCTCGCATACGTGACCCATAATATTCAAAAGCAAATTGACCACCTTTATGCAGTCATGATATAGTATGTATAATGCGCTCGCGATGCGCAAGTTCAGTCCGTGCAGTGTCGCTAACTACTGCAGTTTCTTTGAGTATCAATACGAAATGTGGTTTGGTTTAGGAAGTTTAACGTCCTAAAGTGACTAAGGCTATGAAAGACGCCGTAGTGAAGGTCTCTGAAAATTTCTGCCAGCTGGGGTTCTTTAACGTGCACTGACATCGTACAGTACACGGGCCTCTAGAATTTCGCCTCCATCGAAATTCGACCGCCGCGGCCGGGATCGAACCCGCGTCTTTCGGGTCAGCAGCCGAGCGCTATAACCACTGAGCCACCGCGGCGGCAAGTGCCGTGTAGCACCGCGGAAGTCCGTCGAGTCCGAATGCCATTCCAAGTGTCGTATGCCATTCGACTCAGATGACATTCGAACATACCAGTGTAGCACAGGTGTTGCAGTGGTCGCTTCGTTGGGATTAGTCACGGTGCAGATGCTTCCAGTGACTCTAGTTGGGATGGGGCATAAGGCAGGATCTTCTGCTACAATTCGCCTTACTTGGCACACCGCTTTTCCGCTTTCCGAACTCGGCGCTCGCTTGGAGGAATCGCTGCGCCGGTCTCTTGATCGAGTCACCGAAGAAATTTTCCAACGAATACGTCACTGTTTTTCCCTCTCTTCTCGTCAGAGGTGGGGGGGGGGGGGGGTGACGCGTTCGCAGCAGGCGCCCGAGGCTTCACTTGGCGGCCACGCGAGACATGCCGACATTTTCATCTAATGGCACTCTTATTAATGCGAAAGCACTACTAGGCTACGTCGGCCGCCGACGTGTCCGCAAAAAGTGGACGCAAAATGCGGAAGCAAAATGTGTCGCATGATATGACGTCATCCACTAGTATATAGTAGTCATGATTGAATGTGTATGACAATTCGCATATCAATAGGGTGTCAGGTCATTCTCATGGTCATGCGAGTCATTCTAATTTAATCTTGCGCCCGAAGTCATGAGCCATGGCTGAACCATAATCAATGTGATAATGAGCGGAGTCATTGTCTGAAAAAGAAACTGAGTCGTGGTCATCAAAGTCATGAGTCACGATTACGCAATGAGGGTGTAGATGAAAATTATGCAAAAATACTTGAAGGTATCCATAACGGCTGCACAGCCGCCATAGTCCTGCACAAAGTCAGCAATTAAGTTCCGATAAGGAAGGGCGTCAAGCAGGAAGACAATCTCGCCAATGCAATTCCCTGCCTGTTTGCAGGAGGTGTTCCGAGCCCTGGATTGGGAACAGTTGGGGATACGTGTTAATGGAGAATACTTAACCTGCGATTCGCTGATGAGATTACCTTGCTAAGCCACTCAGGGTATGAATTATAAGGCATGGTGAATTACTTAAACAGGCAGAGCAGGACGGTTGGTCTAAAAATTAATATCCAGAAAATCAAAGTAATGCTCAACAGTGTCGGAAGGGACCAGCAGCTTGCATATGATGGAGAGACGCTGGAAGTGGTAAGGGAATACGCCCACTTCAGACAAGTAGTGGCTTGCCGAGGAGCGAACGCCACATGTTCTCGTTGAGCTTAAGTTAAGGACAACGCAGCGAGCCATGGAAAGAAAAATGATAGGTGTAACGTTAAGAGGCCGGAAGCGGGCAGAGTGGGTGAGGGAACAAGCGCGGATTAATGATATCCTAATCGAAATCAAGAGAATAAAATGGGCTTAGGCAGGGCATGTAATACGGAGGAAAGATAATCGATGGTGAGTAATTAAGGATATCGGACTGGATTCCAAGAGGATACAACCATAGCTGAGGGCGGCTGAAAGTTAGATGGGCGGATGAGGTCAAAAGGTTTGCGGAAACAGCCATTCAGCCACGACAGTGGGCTACCGCTAAATGGCGTCATGCTGATGGTGACTGTAACGTCTCCGTGCAGGCAGCAAGGCGATGTGTTAGATCCTGCGTTCGTCACGAATGAGAATGTGAACTCACCTCGCTTCTACTGCAGGCGCTTTGAAACCCTCCCCCTCCAACACCCACAAAAACACCCAAAAAGAACAAAGCATGCCTGTGAACGAGCACTGTGGCGAGTCAGATTGTGCCGAACTCAAATATTACCGCACATAAAGACAGAACATTATTGTCATTAAGCTTTAATTAAAAGCTAGAAACAAAACATATACGGGGTAGAAACATGGATAGTAACGAAAAGGGTTCAGCTTAAATTAAGGAAAACGCAGCGAGCCATGAGAAGGAAAGCGATAGGTGTGACGTTTTAAGACCAGGAGAGGGTAGGTGAATGAATGGGGTTAAGAGATTTCCAGGCATAGGGTGGCCGCAGCTGGCACATGACAGGGTTAATTGGAGACACATGGGAGAAGCCTTTTCCCTGCAGTGGGCGCAGTCAGGCTGATGATGAAGTCGCATTTTTCGGCGAATCAAGAGCAGAAGCAAGAGACTGCTCTCGCGGGTTGTGAAGCGTAGAATCCAGCTGCGGGCTGCGCTAGCTTTTCATTCACTGTAGTGCATTGTAATCCCTGACGCATCACTCATTCACACGAATGCGTTCGCGTACTGTTGAAGGTGTGGATCGGGGTCGCTGCTCTATGCAATCTCGGTCAAGGCGCCTCCCGCTCCAACCAGGACATGAGTGACGCTGAGTGAAGGGGTTCATTAGAGAAGAAAAAATACTTGGTTTTAATTACATATTTACAGCCGTCAAGAACAAAAGCGAGCAGCGACCTCGCCCACGCCTTCAACAACTGGTTGGCAGTGGTGTGATGAACCGGGTGTCATGATGCTGCATCTGCGGGTGAGTGCTTGGTTTTTGCTTTGGATCCTCCAGGCTTCAAATTCTGGGTTAACAATTTGAACTGCTGGTTGATCGGGTGTATGTCTGTAGCACAGGGGTAGTTGCTCAGAATCACCATGAGAGTAAAGCCAATAAAAACAAAACAAGTAATGCTGTCCGTACTATGACACAACATCAGTGATCAGTCCACAAAGCGGAGTTCGAGAATATATGAGTATCAAACCCACACATATCCAAGAATCGGCTTTCAAAACTTTACATAACATACCAGCTCCAGCCACCAGACGGATGCGAATGCGACCAAGGCGCTAAAGGCAGCGATCGTGGTTCCGTCAGAGTGCGACTCCAAGCCCCACACATCCAACAGTATACACAGAGCACCGTTGGCTCGGCTTGTTTCAGCTGTCACCTAGCACACGCCGTCTGATCGACCAAAAGGCGCTCCGCATCTGCTAGATTTTGTGTTGCTGCTCGCGACCGGTCATTTGAAGCCTCATAAGGACCACCGGGGAAGGACCTTCACGCGATTTTTCGACAAAGCCGTCTGGTCAAATTGTCTTCGATTGGGTGCCTGTATACCTCCTCAAACCACGCCCCCTTGCTGTGAGGAACGCCGTTGGCTATGAGCATATTGATTTAAGGCATTCGGGTTTTTCATCATTCATTCAATAATGAATAAACTGGCACTTTTGCATTTTGCCTTCATTGAAACGCCGGCAGGAGTTTAACGGGCGAAACCATGCCCATTAAAATGAAATGTCATTGCTAGGCACGGCTTGGAGGTCTCTTAGTTTTAATATTTAGACATCAAGCGGCGTGCAAAATGACTGATTCGAAATCTAGATCCAACACAACTTCTCTACTCGTGTATGCTATCCTTTTTCTTCAGAGCTTCTCATAGACTGTCAACAAAGCCGAGCGGGCGTACCCGCCTTAGCTTCTTTCTTGGGCTTACCCAAGCAATTTTTTCAAGCGCTATAGTGATTTGAGCGCCGTTGGTGGTCACTTTAATACTTGTTTCGAGTTTGCACACAACAATTCACGTCTAGAGCTGATCCGGAAACGGGCCTCGGCCGGAACTGTCTCGCAACGACCTTGGGTGGGCCTGTCCGGGATCAGTACAGTGATAATGTGGCGGACCAAGGGCCGGGCCAAAATTTAAGCCACGAGCCTTATTCAGGCTGAAGCCTCAGCAGTGGTCACAGCGATATCTTTTTCATATGTTGTCTTGTGCTATCGCAAAACTCTGCCGACGCAAGCTACCACAGCGTCTGTGAAGAAGAATAGCCGGTGCACGTGCCCATTCCATGCCCCCCCCCCCCCCCGCGGCGGTCGAATTTCGATTAAGGCGAAATTCTAGAGGCCCGTGTACTGTGCGATGTCAGTGCACGTTAAGGAACCCCAGGTGATCAAAATTTCTGGAGCCGTTCACTACGGCGTCTCTCATAGCCTGAGTCGCTTTGGGACGTTAAACCCCCATAAACCAAACCATTCCATGCCCCAATTTGTACATCACGGACAGAAATCAATGATCTGAGTGGCGGCGCCCTGGGATAAAAAGCGGCCTTGTGGTATCTCGGGAACATATTGGCGGCGGCAGTGGTCACGGCGACATCTCTTTAACACGTTTTCCTATACTATCGCAGGTTGGTGCTACCCCTCTTATTTTTCTTCGCATGCCTAATTTTAGTCAGCTGTTTAACCGCTGCTGCTGCCGAGTTTGTTGCAATGTCTGATGATGAAGAATGTTCGAAGTGTTAGTCAGTGGTGGAAGATCGAAATGACATGCCTTGCAGCGTATGCCACACTGTTGCATGTAGACAGATGTGCAGGCGAGTCTGAAGCAACACTGAAATCTAAAAAAAAAAATTTCGGAAAAATTGTAAGCGTCCTAAATGCAGAGGGCCAAAATCCAATACGCAGCTACCTGAGAAAGCAGAACTAAACTTACAGAGCATGTGGCATATGCTGCTAGCCATTGCCTAAAACTTAGAATGCCACTGAAACATACCGTTGACGATTTGGAAACAACTGTGCAATTCATATCTGATGAACTATAGAACTAGTTCAGTCGAACGACCGCAGCGGTGGCCAAGTGGTTGAGCATCCGCATCGCATGCGGGAGGTGCGGGGTTCGATCCCCAGTGCTGCCGGGTACCCACCGGTGATACAATGGGTACAAGCTTTCTCCTCGTCTGGTGCTCGGTCTCTTTAGGGTGAAATTCTTGGGAAATGGTTCTTTAACCCCACCTTGAGAAATGGAAAATACGTTGTGCCATGGCGCTCTTTGGCCGTAGGTGCCCTTGAGCCATAAGAATCCATAATCATCAACATCAGCTTAGTCGAACGTGTACAAGAAATAAGTATGAAATAGTGGAAATCGGAAGGAGAGTTGAAATACCAGGAG
The DNA here is from genome assembly GCA_030143305.2 of Amblyomma americanum. Classification (NCBI taxonomy): domain Eukaryota; kingdom Metazoa; phylum Arthropoda; class Arachnida; order Ixodida; family Ixodidae; genus Amblyomma; species Amblyomma americanum. The sequence goes on along the minus strand of JARKHS020026193.1, from coordinate 5,923 downwards.
GAAGTGAACGTACTGAATTACTCATAGCTCAGCATGAATTCAAATGGCGGAATAGGCGAGCGAACCTAGTTACATGGGATATACCTCAATGTGAAAAAGAACACCTCTTGGAAAAAGTTAATGCCATCGCTGCTAATAGGATTCAGCTGCCGCAACTGTCCTGCGATGACGTGAACGCCATGCATCGGCTGTCTTTGAAATCGGGTAAAAAATTCCTGCTGTTATCTCCCGGTTCGCAAAATTAAAAAAAAAAACCCAGGATCTGCGATGGGCAGACTGTAAAAAAGATAGCGAATGAAGATTGCGAAATCAACGTTTGAGAATGTGACCAAAAGTAAGCGCGAACTGTTGAAAAAAAAAGCAATGGGCAAAACAACTCGACTTCAAATATATGTCTGGCAAAGAAATGGGGAAGTATTAGTGAGGAAATCTGATAGCATGCCAGCGATAGTCGTTTCAAAAGAAAATGAATTTGTTGCACTGCTTCAGCGGCTACGCACTTGGTAAGAAACGCATTTTCTCGCACACCTAATGAAACCGCACCCGCAAGGGCACCTTGTGTAACGAGGTGTTGGTGCTTGGCGCCACCACGGACCCTTAGCCCCCATACCGAAGCTGTCGTCCGTACCGTGGCGATAGGTTGAAAGGTGGAGGGAAGAAACCTTGAACGGTGGCGGTCGAGGAAGTGGTCAATCCTCGGCCGATGGGCTCCTCGTCTGTCTACCAGGGGGGGAGTCCCGGGACCTTCCTCTGTGTATAAGGGTGAATCAGAGGCGACAAAGTATTTGGAACCCTTAGCCAGTACTTGCCGTATGGAAAAATTTTCAAAAAAATCTGATCGGCTCCCAAAAAGGAGTCGCACCGATGCGAAACAATTGATGCCACAGAAACCAGAAACGTTTCCGAAGTTTTTCATGGTTCACTCAAACACTGATGAACCGGTAGCCAACCTGTCTGCATTTGTCATCGCCAACACCCTAAAAAGCTGTGTAGGCAAAAACTACAAAGCAAAAAAGCAGCGAACCGGAGATCTCCTTGTAGAAATAAACACAAAAGAACAGAGCGCGAAACTGATGTCTTTACAGAATCTTGGAGAAATGAGCGTACAGGTAACCCCGCACCGCACCCTGAACCACTCAAAGGGCGTCATATCTGAATATGAACTCCTACAGAGTACGGATGCGGAAATGGAAGAAGAACTAGCTGAACAAGGAGTAATAGCAGCCCGACGAATAACCATCCGGAGAAATAATGCTGAAATCAAGACAAAACACATCGTCCTAACTTTCAATAGTACAACTCTCCCTGATTCCATCCACGCCGCATACCTCCATTGTAAAGTCCGCCCATACATACCAAATCCGAGACGATGTTTCAAGTGCCAGCGCTTTGGACACAGCATGTTGGCTTGCCGGGGCAAACCCACGTGTGTCACATGCGCAGAAGACGCACATACAGAAGAAAGATGCGAACGCACTCCAAAATGCATCAACTGCAATGGCGCACATGGCGCGTACTCCAGGTCGTGCCCAGTTTGGAAAACAGAAAAACAAATCATAACTTTGAAGACCACAGAAAACCTGTCCTACTTTGAAGCAAAAAAACGCGTCTCTTTCCAACAGAAAGGGACATACTCCGAAGCGGTGACGCGGGGACCGCCGCCGCCTTCGGTTTCTGTCGGCACACAGGTCGATCCGAAGGACCTGGGGTCGACAACCAAGTCCCCACCACAGAAGTCAATGACACAGTCCACAGGGCTGAAAATTTCGCGGGAAGACCACGCGATCCTCGCCGGAGGCCCTCAGGCCCTACTTTCAGCAGTGGCATCCTCGGCGATAGACACCCAGAACAGCTATGCTGAACTGGACCTGTCGCCCCACCCCTATAAGAAGGCAACTACTGGCCCAAAAGACTCTGCCGCTGGAGCAGGGCCTGGTTCAGCGGTGCCAGCAAAAAAGACGAATGCGAAGGCCACGGGCCATCGCAACCAAGAAGCATCCTCCACGTCCACCGTGGAGGAGATGGATGTCAGCGAAAGTCCGCGGACATCTAAAATACACGCATCCGCGGAATCTCCGCAGAAATCCGGCGCCACGAAAGTGGCGATGGATACAACTCCTAGTTCGCCACCGCTGCAGCGGCGGCGAGACTCCCTAGAGAAAAAAGGGAAACCACGAATCACTGCTCCTGAAAATAAGTGACTTTCCCCAATCCCCAACTTATCACAATGGCATATCTAATACAATGGAACTGTAGAGGTCTACACAGAAACTACACAGACATAACCGATATGCTCAAAACAATGGCACCTACAGCTGTGTGCCTGCAAGAAACGAACCTTGGGCCACAGCACACAAACATCTTAAAAAAATATAATATTTTCCGGAAAGACCGAGAACAAGCTAGCCGACTCTCAGGAGGCGTCGCTATCATTACGCAAAGCGATGTCCCTGCAAGAGAGGTATCATTAAAGACGAACTTAGAAGCGGTCGCAGTAAACATCATTAGCCATAAAACAATAACAATATGTTCTGTGTACATACCACCACACAACACAATTACTATGCATGACCTAGAAGAACTTCTGGGACAGTTGCCTGAGCCATATGTCATAATTGGGGATTTTAACGCACACTCCTCATTCTGGGGAAGTGAGCATACTGATTCCAGGGGTCAGCTCATCGAGGATTTTATTCTTTCAAATAGCATATGTTTAATGAACACTGGAAAAGCAACGTACTGCTGCCCCAGCTCTGGAAAAATGACCTGCCTAGATTTAGCGTTTGCATCACCATCGGTTTTTAATGATTTTATTTGGGATGTTTTAGACGACCCTCGGGGAAGTGATCACTTACCTACAGTTTTAAAGCTAACATCAGCTACATCCATCATCCCTACGAAGCCACGGCGATGGAAAATTCACCTCGCCGATTGGGCACTTTTCAGAACGAAGGCCACACTAGAAAAAGAATATGCCGAAACCCTTACTATAGAAGAACTAAATGAAAAATTTGTCACATGCTTAATATCTGCAGCAATAGAAGCCAACCCACAAACGTCTGAAATTGCACGAAAAACACATAAAGTTTGGTGGTCAAACGAATGCTCATCGGCTAAAAAGCAGCAAAACAAGGCTTGGGGCAACCTTCGCAGATATCCCACTGCAGGAAACTTGCTCATCTTCAAAAGGGCTAGAGCCAAAGCACGATACATCAGACGCAACACAGAAAGGGCATCATGGCAACAGTACATATCCTCCATAAACAGCTCAATAACATCCAAGAAAATGTGGGAGCAGGTGCGGAAATTCACTGGAAATTTTACTCCATTCACATTTCCAATGCTAACAACACCCGGTACTCAAACAACATTAGAAGAACAGGCCAACATATTGGGTGAGCATTTTTCCACAGTTTCAAGCTCATCCAACTATACACAAACATTTCAAAAGCACAAAACAATAGTAGAAAAACAAAAACTTCCCTTTGGAACATGCATACACGAAGACTACAATCAGGTTATTACAATGCAGGAACTAAACACAGTACTAACATCCGGTAAAATGACAGCACCAGGCCCAGACAATATACATTATGCCATGCTTGCTCACCTCTCTGAGACTGCCATAGAGGCTCTCCTAAAATTTTTCAATAAAATATGGATGAGTGGAGAAATCCCCAAGCATGGAAAGAAGCAATCATAGTACCCTTCCTAAAACCTGGCAAGCCACCAACTACTCCCACCAGTTACAGGCCAATAGCACTCACTAGCTGTATAGCAAAATCATTCGAAAGCATTCTAAACATCAGACTAACCTTCATACTTCAGTCCCGGCAACTTTTAGATATACACCAGTGCGGTTTTAAAAAGACATGTTCCACAACCGATCACATCGTTCGCTTTGAGAACACAGTTCGGGAAGCGTTCATCCACAACCAGCACTGTATCGGGGTCTTCTTCGACATGGAGAAGGCTTACGATACCACGTGGAGGTTCGGTATCCTCCGTGACCTAGCGGACCTAGGTATCCGCGGCAGGATGCTGAGCTGTTTGAATGACTTCCTAACCAACCGCACGTTCCGAGTCCGCCTAGGTGCAACCTTCTCCAACACTTTTACACAAGAAACTGGCGTACCCCAGGGGTGCATCCTCAGCACGACCTTATTCATCATCAAAATGAACTCATTAGGAAAAGTAATCCCAAAATCCATAATGTACTCTGTTTACGTAGACGACCTCCAAATAGCATGCACGTCATCCAGCATACCCACCTGTGAGCGACAGATACAAATAACAATAAATAAACTGGCTACCTGGGCAGATAGAAACGGATTTAGATTTTCCCCTCAGAAAACAGTAGCGGTTCTGTTCTCTTTGAGACGAGGCCTGCAGGCCAACCCCACAATATATCTAAACCAAACCCAATTACCTGTCAAACAAGAGCATAAATTTCTAGGGATAACTTTCGATAAAAAGCTCACTTTCTTGCCACATATAAACACCTTAAAGAAAAAAGCTTCCCAAGCCCTCAATGTGCTAAAACTACTGTCAAGAAAACGCTGGGGATATGATAGGGCATGCCTATTACATATATATCGTTCTCTGGTTCGCTCTAAGTTAGACTATGGGTGCATAGTATATGGCTCAGCAAGACCGTCCTACATAAAACGACTAGATCCTATCCACAATCTTGGTTTAAGGTTGTCTTCTGGTGCTTACAGAACTTCACCAATAGCAAGTCTGTATGTGGAAACGAATGAACCTTCCTTAGAAGATCGAAGAACTGCACTAACTTGTACATACATCCTCAAAATCCTTTCTCACCCCAAACATCTCTGTTACTCAATCGTCACGAAATGCCCATCCAGAATACTCTTCAACAACAAGCCTCACGCAATTAAGCCGTTGCTCTTGCGCTTCGAAGAAAAATGCCAAGCACTAAACATACTAAATGAAATTAAAAATATTGCCCCAAGATGCGAAGCGCTACCACCGTGGTACACTCTTCCCACAGTGTGTGACGTCACACTGACACGCCTCAGGAAAACTTGTACACCACACGACCAGATAATACAAGAATATCTAGCACTACAAGAAAAATACAGAAATTACACTCCATTTTATACTGACGGGCCAAAACCCCTGCTCATGTAGGAAGCGCAGTAATACAAGGAAAAAATGAAAATGCAGTACGACTTCCCTCATGTGCTACAGTTTTCACCGCGGAGTGTTATGCTATTAGTGTTGCGGTGCAGAAAATAACAAATGAAAACATCAAAAACAGCATCATCTATACAGATTCACTGAGCGTCCTTACAGCATTAAACTCTAAAAATGCCACGGAGCCACTGATTGGAAGCATCATACATAACATAGTAAAGGTCACAACACAAAAACATGTTATAAAATTGTGCTGGGTTCCCAGTCACGTTGGCATTCAGGACAATGAGAGAGCCGACATGTGTGCTGCACAAACCAGAACCATGGAAATAAAACATATGAATTTGCCTCCTAGGGATTACATGAAGTTAGTGCATAGCAGACTAAGAGACAAGTGGCAAGCTTCTTGGGAAAATGAAGGACACAACAAGCTGCATACCATAAAGCCCATTATAAAAGAATGGAAATCATGCCACCATAAAGAGCGTTTTATCGAAGTAATTTTATGTCGTTTACGCATAGGTCACACACACATCACCCATAACTTCTTATTAACAAAAAAAGACAAACCTGTGTGTGAAATGTGTGGTGAAGAGCTCACAGTAAATCACATTTTAATTTCTTGTTCGCATCTCGAAGAACTTAGACAAAAAGTTTTTACGGTATTTTACAATGAACACATTCCATTTCATCCCGCATTGCTTTTAGGCGAGCAAACACTCGTCGAATTTTCACTTGTTTGTAAGTTTCTAAAGAAAGCCAG